>BEHA01050316.1:1391533-1433997 GCA_002897215.1 Eschscholzia californica subsp. californica | reverse complement strand
GAGTGTCTCTATATTGACACTTAGGAAAGAGAATCTTTATTTGACACTTGACAACTAGACTTTAGAGTTTTTGTTAGAGTATCCCATTGGAGATGCTCTTAGGGCCATTGGAGATGGAAACATTCTCCATTGAAATGTCTCGTATTATTTTGAAAGAAATGTCTCATTTTATGTCGCAATGAAATTAACAACCCTGTGGTTTAGTATGGTATTCTTTTAGATATAACGATTTAGTTTTGTTCAACAATACTAGATATTTTGGTGGAGTATTCTGTTTTTTTTTTTCTGTTGAAAGGGTGGACTATTCGGTTGAGACATCTAAACTGTTCGGTGTAAATTTGTTAGAGAAAGAAAAAACTCAAGTATTCTGATTCTCTTTATTTTAGCTTTGTTAGATTTATATATGTATATAAGTGTAATTTATTTGTAAGTTCTTTTTGGAATTACGTGTACAAAAAGATTTTTCAGTAGTCTATTTGAGATGTTTGATACGCGTACTGCGTAACGATGAGTATTCGTCATACATACTTTGAATTCCTAAAATATAGTCGTTACTCGATTTCGGAAGGATACAATGGATTCTGACTTTGTTGAACACTTATTTGATAGATTTCGTTGCTATTCTTCTTCCTTTGATGGATGGTTGGACATTCCTGGATACAAAATAGTTTGTCTGACAACTTATCATACAATTATGAAGGTTACAATTAGAAGAATTAGTTTCATGTTGTACATTTTAGTTTTTATCTGTCTTGTGGTAATCTTTTTTTTTTCCTGTAAATTTGTGATATAAAAATAATAAAATGTCTGTCTTTGTCTTGGAAAAAATGCAACCCCCTCACCCCTAGTATTGTAGGCTGCCCTCTCTATTTACCTTGTGCTTTTTTATCGAGAGATCTATTTACCTTGTGTTTACACCATAGTTATAAGGATAGTTATCAATATAAATGAAATCATTTCATTTCACACACACCCATCACAATGTTAAAAATCATCACAACCTCAATGAAAAGGGAAACTTGGATAGATAAAAATGGAGGCTTATTCCAAACAACAAGTGGAAATCATCTAGCTTTCTTCCCACGTGGTTTAGCCTCAAAATCTGGGATATGTTGTAATTAAAGCTCTAAAAATACTCCATTCTTAAACTCATTTTATGTCTCACTTATAATTGAAAAACATCATCAACCCATTTAGTCATTTAGGTTTTGGACTACTTTCCCTTTTCCTCCTTAATCTATGAAATGTCTCTTTAATTATGTTTTTGTTGGTTGAAATAAAGGATACAAAATTATCTTCTAATTCTTAAAGTGGTCCAATTCTATAGACTATACCCACCTAAAAGCAACTTTACCTTTATAGTCTATCTATCTAAGATAGGGATTAATTAATCTTCTTATTTTTATAGAAAAATAATTGATCTTACGGCTATTAAGACCAATTAGTTATGTAATCGTAAAATTCGAAAATACATTGGACAGTTTAGGCAAAGGGCGCCAAATTTAATGTCATAATATAGTATTTTATTGTTGAGGTAGACTCGTTATGTTTAATAAAAAGTTATTTGGAAGTATGAGTAAGAAAGTTACACGCTCTTTAAATTAGAGATCGTACTAATTTATGCAAATTAGGTCCCATTGTTTTAATACTGAAACATTGACAATTATTTATCTGCAGGAATTTTATCTTTTTGAATAGCTCAAGGAAAAGAGGAAATTGTTTGAGTTACATACACTAGTATAGTAACAACTTATTTTATAAATGGGAAATAATCATATAAGTGAGTATCAAATGGGTGTGCTGAAGTGACATAGGACGTTTAGGGTGTTTTTTTCGGCAAAAAATGTGTCAAGATCTAAGGACAAACAATAAGCCGAAATCCTACTCTAAAATTCAATCGCGGGGCACGTCTACTTTCCGATTGATACCAATTTTGCGCCTTCTTGCTTTGACAAAAAATGCAACAGGTAATCTAGATTTATTGAAGTACATGGAAAAAATGTGCAAAGTGCACAAATTCCACTCTTAAGACCACAAATTGCCATTTTGTATTAGTCTTGTGATTTATTGAACTAACAGAAAATGTTACAATACTTTAGGTTTTTTGCTATCATTCACCAACCATACTCCCAATATTTTAAGAAGAAGAGTATACAAGAGAGGGTCCTCAATCTTTTATAGCGGAAAAGAAACAATATAAGACGAGCCAGTGGGGTAGGTTGTGGCCGCTAAACCCTAAATTTAAAAAAAGTAAACAATTTAATTTATGGTACTAAATTTTAAAGGGTTGATTCATGTTTCAGCCTTCAAGATGTGATCAACTCGCTGTTTAGTCATTATATTTGACGAATTTCCATTTTGCTCCATTTTAACTATTTGCGTTAGAAAATGATAAATCTATTTTCTATTTTCGAATATACTTTCTGTATCTATCTTCCTCCTTCATTTACCCTCTTCTCTCAGAGAGTCCGCTTAAGAGAAAATCTCCTTTGTCGGGGAATTCCCGTTCGTAAAAGAAAACTAAAATAGAAATTCGTCAAGTATAGGGAGTAAAATGAGAAAATTGGTTACACATTAGGAGCAAAAGAAGAATTAAGGCTATTTTATAAGAAAGAAATAAGAACAAAAGGGAGTAGGAAGTAGTAGTACAATTTAATTGAGGAAAACAATGCATTAACACATGGTGTCTCTGCCTACCCCGCGTGACGGTATCTATTTTATCCACACCCCACCACCCCCTCTCTCTAACTTACACTCCTTATTAAACAAATACAATTAGGTTAGATATTTCCACCCTATCTTTTATTTTCTTCTCTTACAGCATCTTCAATGCAAGGCTCATCTTAAAAAGTTTTAACACCTATGATTTTTTGAGTGCTTTTACAAAATGTAAAATGTATCTCTGAGGTAAACTCTGTCCGAGTGTTAAGGTGACAGACCGTCTTAAAATGTCTCAAGAAGAAACTCAATATTTAAGATTTCTTTTTAAAATTTCGATTGTTTACTCGATATTAAATACAAAATTACCATCTATGAAACGACACCCAAGTAATTTTAAATTTATAAAGTGTTATACTGGAGATGTCGTTTGAATTGAGGATCTCAATAGTGTCATCTTGAGAAGAATATCTCAATTGAGACTTGACACGTAAGACTTATTGAGCTTTCTTTTGAGTTTTACATTGGAGATGCTCTTATGCTGTTGCTATCTCTGTTCAAAATTCTGCATGTACACAAAGGTAACCCGTCTATATAACTATACACATTGTCCTCTCCAGGGTCGGCCCAAATATTTGGGAGGCAACAAGCGAAAACTCATGCTTCTATCCACTAAGCTACAAGTTGACTCATGTTATATATCTATTTGAAACTGTTATTATTTCGAAAATATCATACAAAATTTGAAATTTTGAGGTCCTTAACTACGTTTGGGCTCGGTGACTTTGACCCCGGGCCGCTCCTAGTCCTCTCACATGAAAAGGTTGCAATCGGTTGTTTGCAGATTATATAACAGTGCTATCCGTCTGTAGTTTTCTCTGTGAGAAGATTGTACGTGCAGACAAATTATACCGAACTAATTCCTTTCATTCCACCACCTAGTGTGATACATACAAGTTTGAGCTTTGTGTGAGTGTGAAAACTAGTTGAACAGTAAAAGAAACTTGGGGTGGAAAAATGAGGTTCCAATGATTTTTAAGTTGTTTATTTATATGTTTTGTCTTGGGTTATGTGTGTATTGTTTAGTAAGTTAAGTGTAGTTAATAGTGTAGTACCTAGAAGCAAGTGTGATAGTAGAAAGAAAAACTTTGAATTGAAGCCTAGAGAACTAGCAATAAAACAGAGGAAGAAGGTTTTAAAGAGTTTTTAGAGAGAGAGAAAGAGAGAGTTTTAGAGAGAGAAAGGGTTTTAGACCCGATGCAAATGCAAACTCGAGAAGAAGAAAGAGTTGGGATTTGAAGAGATGTCGATGCCGAGGTCGAGGCACCATTCTTTCAACAAGAACAAACATAATCTTGTTATTAGTTCCTATAACCCATTTCCTAATCACCTCTTTAATCTCACTACTACTACTTCTATTACTCTTCTTCTAGTTTTATCACTAATTACTACTACTAGTTGTGTTAATTCATCTCCAAATCATGAAGCTTTTCTTCTTCTCTCATGGTTACAAACTTCCCCTTCTCTTTCATCTTCTTCATCTTCTTCAGTTTTGAAATGGAACCCTCATGACCCAAACCCATGTAACTGGAGTTTCATTACTTGTTCATCTTCAAACTTTGTTACCCAAATAAAGATTCAATCTTTACAACTTAATCTTCCTTTCCCTTCAAATCTATCTTCATTTCTCTCTCTACAAACACTTGTTATATCTGATTCAAATCTTACTGGTACTATTCCACTTGAGATTGGTAACATTGTTTCTCTCATTACTCTTGATCTTAGCTCAAATGGGTTTGTGGGTTCAATCCCATCCACCATTGGTAACCTTCAAAATCTACAAGATTTGATTCTTAACTCAAATCAACTTACTGGGAAAATCCCATTAGAGCTTTGTAACTGCATGAAACTTAGAAATCTTGTTATCTTTGATAATCGTTTGAGTGGGAATCTTCCTTCTCAAATTGGTAAAATTTCTTCTCTTCAAGTTCTTAGAGCTGGTGGTAATAAAGATATAGTTGGTAATATACCTGAATCAATTGGTGATTGTCAAAATCTCACTGTTTTAGGTCTTGCTGATACTAAAGTATCAGGATCAATACCTTCTACATTGGGTAACCTTAAAAACCTTCAAACAATCTCTGTTTATACAACCATGATTTCCGGCGACATTCCGCCGGAACTTGGTAACTGTTCAGAGCTTGTTAATCTTTACTTATATGAGAATAATCTCTCTGGGTCTCTTTCGCCGGAGCTCGGAAAGCTTACTAAATTAGAGAGAATCTTGTTATGGCAAAACAACTTAGTTGGGTCAATACCAGAAGAGATTGGTAATTGTTCTAAACTTAAGATGATTGATCTTTCATTGAATTCATTAACTGGAATCATACCTTTATCATTTGGTCATTTAACTCAACTTGAAGAACTTATGTTAAGTAATAACAATATCTCAGGATCAATACCATCTGTTCTTTCAAATGCTGTTAATCTATTACAATTACAATTAGATACTAATCAAATATCTGGTTTGATTCCATCTGAACTTGGGTTATTATCAAAGCTTAATGTGTTTTTCGCATGGCAAAATCAATTAGAAGGAAGTATACCTTCTTCGTTATCTGGTTGTAGTAATCTTCAAGCACTTGATTTATCTCATAATTCTCTCACTGGAAGTATTCCTCCTGGTTTATTTCAATTGAGTAATCTTACTAAGTTGCTCTTGATTTCAAATGATATATCTGGTTCAATCCCACCTGAAGTTGGTAACTGTAGTTCTCTGGTTAGGCTTCGACTTGGCGATAATAGAATTGGTGGAGAGATTCCGATAGAAATCGGCAACTTAAGAAACCTTAATTTCCTTGATTTGTCTGCGAATCGCTTTGTGGGTTCTGTTCCTTCTGAGATTGGGAACTGTATTGGATTGCAAATGGTGGATCTTAGCAACAACTCACTTGATGGGTCTTTACCTTCTTCAATATCTGATATCACAGGACTTCAGGTATTAGATGTTTCTCTGAATCGGTTTGTGGGTCATATTCCGGTGAGTTTTGGTCGGCTTGTGTCATTAAATAAGCTTGTTCTTAGTAGGAACTCATTGTCTGGACCGATACCCGTTTCTCTTGGACTTTGTTCGAGCTTGCAATTGCTCGACTTGAGCAGCAATGGCTTTTCGGGCGGAATCCCAGTGGAATTGAGTCAGATTGAAGCTCTTGATATTGCTCTTAATTTGAGCAGAAATGCTCTTACGGGACCAATCCCACCTCAAATATCTGCACTCAGTAAATTATCTGTTCTTGACATCTCACACAATAACCTAATAGGAGATTTGAAACCCCTTTCTGGACTCGAAAATCTCGTCTCCTTGAATGTATCTTTCAACAATTTTACTGGTTATCTCCCTGATAACAAACTGTTTCACCAATTATCGGAAAGAGACCTTGAGGGAAACCAAGGTCTATGTTCTTGGGGCCATGATTCGTGTTTTTTAAGCAATGTTGGTGGAATGGAGTCATCGAACAAAAGAGCAACAAGAACACGGAGACTGAAGCTAGCAATCGCGTTATTGATAACACTAACGGTAGCAATGGTAATTTTAGGAACCATGGCAGTGATTAGAGCTCGAAGATCAGTTCGAAGCGATGATGAATCCGAATTGGGTGGAGGAGATTCATGGCCTTGGAAATTTACTCCATTTCAGAAGCTTAATTTTTCGGTCGATCAAATATTAAGATGCCTTGTTGATACTAATGTGATAGGGAAAGGGTGTTCTGGTGTTGTTTATAAGGCAGATATGGATAACGGTGAAGTGATTGCAGTGAAGAAGCTTTGGCCAATGGCAACTACTACATCTAATAATGGTCGTGATGATGATGCGTGTGGTGGTGGTGTTCGAGATTCATTCTCGGCCGAGGTGAAGACTCTCGGTTCTATCAGACATAAAAATATTGTTAGGTTTTTAGGTTGCTGTTGGAATCGCAAAACGAGATTGCTAATGTATGATTACATGCCTAATGGGAGTTTGGGTAGCTTACTCCATGAGAGGAGTGGAAGCTGTTTGGAGTGGGATTTGAGGTACCAGATTGTGCTTGGAGCAGCTCAAGGCCTAGCTTACCTACACCATGATTGTGTTCCTCCCATTGTTCACAGAGATATCAAAGCAAATAACATCCTTATTGGTCTTGAGTTTGAGCCCTATATTGCAGATTTTGGTCTCGCCAAGCTCGTTGATGATGGAGATTTTGCCCGTTCATCTAATACAGTAGCCGGTTCCTACGGATACATTGCTCCTGGTTTGTTTCAGATCTTCCTTACTTTTTCTTTTCTTTTGCTTATTAAGTTATCTTATTGTTTATAATTTTAATAACAGTCTCACATGACAAATGATACTTTCGAAAAAAAATATAATAACTAGGTCATCTCCACTCATTCGCTAATGCATGGGTCGTTTGCAGAGTATGGATACAGTATGAAGATCACGGAGAAAAGTGATGTTTATAGTTACGGAGTTGTTGTATTAGAAGTGTTAACAGGGAAGCAACCCATTGACCCAACAATACCTGACGGGCTTCACGTGGTGGACTGGGTAAGGCAGAAGAGAGATGCAATGGAAGTCCTCGATCCGTGTTTACGAGCAAGACCCGAATCAGAAGTGGAAGAGATGATGCAGGCCTTTGGTGTGGCCCTATTATGTGTAAACCCTTCTCCAGATGAAAGGCCCGCAATGAAGGACGTCGCTGCCATGTTGAAGGAGATAAGGCATGAGAGAGAAGAGTATGCTAAAGTTGATGCACTTCTACTCAAGGGCTCTCCGATTAATCATGAAAACAAGAAAGAGAACGGAGGAACTTTAGCAACATCGTCTGCAGCAGCGTCACTGCCATGTTCTCAAGCTCAAAGCAATAACACTAGTTTCTCTGGATCGTCGCTATTGTATTCGTCTTCTTCTATAGCCAAACGGCTTTCGAATAAATAAAAACAAAGAATAAGTAGTGGTTTACTGCTAATTAGTACTATTTCAGAGATACTAGCTACTGGTAATGGCTAGTTCTACTCATTATCAAAAGGACAAGTTTGTTGTTGTTGTTTCAATATTTCATAAGCTATTTACTACTTTTCGAAGCTTTTGTTTGTGATGTAAATTAAACAAGAAAAGTTAAGATTAATGTCCATTTTTACCCAATGTAGCAACAAGTGAAACATAGCAATGCTATTAACTACTTCCTCCAAGACTGAATAAAAACATCTTCTTCATGAAACTCACTTTGGTTGGGTGGTAATATGTGTTTATCTCTAACTAGAGCGGCTAAGGTTTCGGATCATACTGTTTCCAAACAAAGAAACTTCTTTGGTTCCCATCTAGCGGGCCGGGTGGGGTGACAAAGAGAGGCATAGTAGGCCTTTCGGGTTGGGCATATGTGTACACCTTAGTACACATAGCCTCATCGAGCCGGCTGGGTGGTCTGACAAAGAGAGTGCATTACTATAGCCCTATTTTGTATCGGATTTGGCGCCTTTTCATTATCTATGTTACTGATGTTGGGATCAGCGAGCACAATGATATCTTCATAACCTCATAATTTCGACTTTGTAATGTCATCTTCATCATGTGTTCTTATGGTTAATCTTGTTCGTCCTATTTATTTTTGTTGGAAGTCCAATGAGATTTTTGTTCTCCATTCTCTTTTCTCTTTGTTAAGGGGGTTTATCTGTAATTAGTGTTGTTGTTGTTTCCTCTTCTCTTTGTTCAGACTTATTGCTGTAGCAGTAAGAGACACCCTCACCCATTGATTTGAAAACATAATACTGATCAGTTTCCAGTTGGTAAGAGTCATGAGACGACGAATTTCAAACCTTGGAACTATAAAGTTTTAGTCTGCCCAATCTTCGTTCGTATATGAATTATTCATCATTCATGCACGGAATCCATGGCGTTCTTGTTCCTCAGTAATCACTCGCCTGGCTTCATAGATGCGGATACAATGTATATGTAATATATTTATTACGTATCTACATATTTTCGTAAGAGGACTGACTTATCCAAAACAAACAGAAAGGGAACTCCTAATTCGGTAACTTAGGTGGTGTTCTTTTTTACTGTCTGACTCTGAATTGTCTGACTCTGATTTGTCTTTTTAGAGGCAAAGTAATCACTTGAGATTATTTCAGAGGACAAACTCCAAATTCATACTTATTTTAACGTCTAACTCGTACAAATCTAGAATCAACCCGATTTAGCCATGCAGATGAGTCAGAAACACGAATCGAGTAGCAAAACACTTGTCTAATTCAAATTTGAGTAATTTCACGTCTCGAGTTAAATTACATATCTAGAGTTGAAAAAGATTAAAAGACAAAAGTACCTTACTTTTTCTTATGGTCATTGGTTCATAATATATCACTAATAACAAAGACAGCTAGCTATTGGTGTACAAATTCATCACGGGCAGTCTTACCTCATCCTATCTATACATTTTGTTAGTTTATTTGAGGGCTCTGAATCTCATAAACACTGACCATATAGAATGCATCTCTCTTGGTTACTATAAATATAGAGATAGCCCTATCAAGGTAAAGGCAGTACAGTAAGTAAAAGAATACTAATCCTAGAGAGCATGCACCCAATTAGCATGAGGACTACTACTTCACATATCTTTCTTGTTTTCTTCATAACCTACTGGTTTCTCTTTTTCTCTGCTGAAAGCTTGAGACCCATTCTAGGTACTAGTAATGCATTGGGTGAGAAAAAGGTCAAATCAACATCAGGAGAAGGAGATAATTATAATGGATATGGCAGCAAGGGAGGAGACTATAATACAGATAGCAATTACGGCGGCTATGTAGGCAATGCTGGTTCAGGAGGTAAGACTAATAAAGGAAAGAGTCGCGATATTGGGCCTATTGTGAGTCCACCAGTTCCTGGAGTCGGTGACGACAGAAAGAACTGTAGTAATGGTGCAGATGGGGGAAAAGATGGTAGTCCTTATGATAATGGAGGAGGGAAGGGAGATAATGGTGCAACTAGAGGTGGCGGTAGTGAGGATCAAAACGGAAACAATAACAACAAGGGAAATGATGGGCCCAGAAGTGGTAATGGAGGCAACACTGATGAGTCGGGAGGAGGAGGTGGTGGTGGTGGTGGAGGTGGAGGAAGTAGTGGAGGGAATGGTGCGGGTTCCGTAAGTGGAGGTGGGTATGGTGCAGGTTCCGGAAGTGGAGGAGGGTATGGTGGTAATGGTGGTGGTGGTGGTGGTGGAAGCAGTCGTTCTCATTCTGGAGATGGAGGTGACCTGGCAACTGGAAAAAAACATGGTAGTGGTTCCGTACCGAGTGTGAATCCTAGATCACCAAGTCGAGGTGGATCAACTACTGGTAATCCTGTGGGAAAAGGTGGTGATACTAATTACGGCGGCTATGTAGGAAATGTTGGTTCAGGAGGTGGCAATAACAAAGGAAAGAGTCATAATATTGGGCCTATTGTGAGTCCACCAGTTCCTGGAGTCGGTGACGATGGGAAGAACTGTAGTGATGGTGCAAATGGGGGAAAAGATGGTGGTACTTATAATGGTGGAGGGAAGGGAGATAATGGTGCAACTAGAGGTGGTGGTGATGAGAATGATCAAAATGGGGACGGTACCAACAAGGGTAATGGAGGAGATGATGGTGATGAGTCCGGAGGAGGAAATGGAGGTGGTGGTGGAGGCGGAGGAAGTGGAGGAGGGTATGGTGAGGGTTTTGGAAGTGGAGGAGGATATGGTGGTAATGGTGGTGGTGGTGGTGGTGGTAGCGGGTATGGAGGTGGTGAAGGGTTTGGGATGGGTGGAGGATTTGGGTACGGCGGCGGAGGAGGAAGAGGTGGGGTTGGTGGTCATGGGCCTTGAAAAGAAAGATAGAGACGGGGTTTGCCCGTAATATCATTCAGTAATTTACATGCATGTTAAGTCAGGAGTTTAATTAGGCCTCAGTTTTACTTTTGTGGTTAATTAATCTTGTGTTAGGTGTTCCGAAATCGATGAATTCATGATTCAAGAGACTATTGTTGCTTTAATTAATTAACTTCTTATCAGTGTTCCAACTTGTTAATGTTTCTTTGTGATAATTGAATTGAATCAAACAAAGTGGCAACAAGTCTATATCTAGATTTCATTTCTGTTCTTTTATCTTTTAAGGATCTAAATTTAAAAAGTAGATTGAGAGATCAATTTTCACAAAAAGGGATAGAATCTAGCTATCCTATATTATGTGAAGATTCATATATTTCTGTACATGTACATGAGGCAAGAATTCAAGATAGATAAACAGGGAAGCTTCTAACCTTGTTGTACTTCTTCTTCATTTTGACGTTCGATCATTTTCCCCTGGACTGGACGGTCATTGACATAACACGGAGTCTGTTTGTTATCTCGGTGAAAGATGGTCGGGCTACTGGGTCTGGCGACCAGCATTGTTCCATTATCTTTCTCCATTCAGGATCGCACCATTCTGGAACGGGCGGCCGAAGACTGTTGCTCACAATTCCCCCTTCATGTCCACAAAATTACTTATATCACTTAGTTTTGCTAATCATGAGAGTTGCAAGAATCACAGGAACTTAACTACAGAAACTGATTAGGCGTGAATTAGAATGACAGACCGATGATTGCACCACAATGCATATCGGCATACGGCTCTTCTCCTGTCAGAATTTCCCACATCGCGATCCCAAACGAGAAAACATCAACCTATCAAAACGAAAACACCTTCGTATAGCTTGGATTACATAAGATGCCAGCATGTACCCCATATATATATAATTATGGAATTAACGGTAATCATCTCACCTTCTCAGAAACCCGACTACTGTTACCGTTCAACAGTTCAGGAGCCATCCATGGAAGTGTTCCTCGAACTCCACCTGAGACCAGAGTATTGCGTTTAATTCTCGACAATCCAAAATCTCCAACCTAAAAGACCAATCTCATTCAATCAATCAGTGGTTAAATAATAAATTATGATCATCTGAGTTATTGATGATCTTATTATATGATTTTTTGTTCTACCATATTACCTTGCATATTGGTCGATGGGAATCCCTCATATTGACTAGTAAATTATCACATTTCAAATCAAAATGGACAATGTTTTTTATATGCAAATATTCCATGCCAAAAGCTGCATCCATTGCTATTATAAGCTTTTTACGCTGATCGAGTATCCTGTTGCACGTTCACATCAATTAACATAATTAATTAAGAGTTGCCTCCAATCAAGGCAAAAAAAAAAGGTGCCAAGGAAGAGCGTGTACTTGTCCTTCTTTAGTAGCACATGCCTGAGTGATCCATTAACCATGAATTCGGTAACTGTGGCTAATGTACCCCCAGCCCCATCCGGGACAATCCCATAAAAAGCTACAACATTTGGATGGTGAAGATTTGATAAGATCTTCGCCTCTCTCCAAAAGTCTTTCGTCTGTAGTAAACGAATCAAGAAGCATGCATGATATAAGACGTTACTATATAAATTAAACACGATATTGGTTCAAATGACATGTCAATATATTTTAAGGCTTGGCTCACTAGCATGCCCGTGCAACCTGCACAAACCTTTACATAGGGTGATGAAGCCTTAACAAATTGTTGGATTCTTTTTGACAAGAAAATTTGGCATATGGAGTTTTGAGTTTTGACCTTTTTCTGAAAATTCTACTTCAATAACAAGAATAAGTTGGAACACGCACAATTCGGTCTTGGTCAGAGGATGGCCCTACGAAACAACTCTTCTTTATTCTCTTAATAGCGACATCTGTTCCTCGCCACTTCCCATGATAAACGGTTCCAAATGTACCTGATCCTAATTCTCGTAATTCTTCCAGATCCGCGTTCTTTATGATCTGTTCATACCATCTGAAACATTCAGATACATTACGAAATAGAGTTTCTGATATAATGAAGAAATCACAAGTCCATATGGCTCGAAGGAGAGAACAAATAAAAAGTACGCTGATTTTGAAATTCGCGTTCGACCTGGTTATAGATCTTAAGCAAGTATAAAACATCACAGTCTTTACAACTTACAGATGCTAATCTAACTTTTAGATATTAGAAGAAAACAATAAGAAAAACTCATATTACATAATTTGCTTTTATTTTGTAGGTTTATTGCTAATTCGCAAAATACTTACTATTACGTTCCTCTTTTATCACCTACAAGCATACTATGAAATGTAAATTTTGTGTAGTTTCCCATTTTTCATGGCATATGAAGAGGACGAAACCCAACCCCGGGCCTAAGATTCTATGATCACTTGCGAGCGGTTTTTGGTGACCCTGGTGTGGAGTCAAGTTCGCCCTGTGGACTTTTTACATGCCTGGGTTTTTATGTTACATGTGAAATCATCATACAGTAATTTCTTATATAGTATATTATTCATTATAGCACAATGTTGTTACAACTTCCAAATTCATTGTTGTCCGGGTAAGGAAATAGTTGTGGGAGGGGTTTCGAGAATGAGTAAGTGTTCCACAGATGAATATCAATAATAAGTTACCTCTGAAAACAAATCATTCCCCTTACGTACGTAAAGAAGGAACACGTTATAAGTTATTACGTACCTGTAAACCATGGATGTCTGCTTCAATTTCAGCTATCACTGCATCACTTATAGATTCGTGCAAATCTACATCATCGGTTTTCACGTTCTAAGTACAAGTAGAAGACATTAGCTTCATCGTAACATAAAGCAGGTGGAAAATTAAAGGGAAATGATAAGGAAGCATACCTCAGTGTCAGATTCTGCAGAAAAGCTCTCGGCATATGTTCCTATCGAGGAATGAATAACTCCAGTTGTCTCAACTACTGACCCAACTAGTGAACTGAAGACAAAACCAGTAGATGAGCCAAAGGGTAGATCAGTGGGGATAATTTCATCATTAGAGCTTTGTTTGATATTAAACTTATATGATTTGTACAAGTTATTTTCTGACCATTTTCTACAACTATCTGGATAAAGTCCTGAAGCAATTACTGATGATGCAGGAACTGCAGTTCGAGGAATTTTTACGGCTTCTGAACAAATATATGTTCTTTTGCCGACATAAGAATCGTGATCTTCTCCTTTCCATGAAAGAGAGTCTCTTACAGCTGTCGTGTTAAACCTATCAAGATGTACTCCGGTAACTTCCTGGTTATCGTCCCATGACATCAAATCCACTTGTTCGGTAGTCCGGTGTTTCTCACTAAGAGAATGAAGGTTTATATGATCATTTCCCCGAGAAAAGTTTTGGTGGTGATAAACTTTTGGCGAATCATGCATCCATGGAGAACTTGGTAACTCGGTTCGAATTTCAGAATGTGAAAAATCCAAATTTTCTTCACGTTGCACCCGTCCATTATACCAGGCACTTGAATTTACCCATGTAGGTGACTTTATTGGTAAGTCCAAGGGAGACAATGGTGTGTGTTCCTCTTGGAAACAGTACATGAATTTCCTTCCATGTTCTTGCAGTCGTGAATCGGAAACAGCATGTGACAAGCCACGATAAGAACCCACTGAATTATCTGATCCTGATAATAAACTCATCATATAGTCAGGCTGTTTTTCAGCATAGCAAGCCCCACTATTAGACATAAGCCTCGAGCAGGAGAATCCATCTAAGTCACTGTGATTCCGAATGAATGGCTGTGGAGTGACAAATGTGTCGGGTGTGAAGTCATCGAAATGCACCCCGCGGGTTCTCATTGGAGGGTTGATATCCCCTGTCTGTTTGTCTAGATGATGATGAAACAGTGGCAATGCTCTGTCTTGGGAATGATAGTAGCTAGTATTATCGATGCAAAATTTATCTGATGGTTGACCAGTGAAGATGGGGTCATTGCTTTCATTACTATAGTAGCATGAAGGATTCTCAAATAAAGGCCTATGAGTATTCACAGTATCTCTTTGCTGGGGTGACTGTCTGGGAGACATGGATGGATTCTGAGGAGCATTAAAATAATGGGAAGAGGGATGAGAAAGCTTCCCGAAAAGATGCGATGACTTGCCACAAACTCTGATCTCCAAACATTTCGGTGTAGAAGAGGACTCTAGGTTAAAGTTTAAGGTACCATCAAACTTATGTCCCAATTGGCTCACTAAACTTTGTGCGCTCAAGCTCTTCTGAGGGCTACGGTGGTCCAGTACGCCATTAACAGCAACAACATACTGATAATCCGAAAGATTGTGCTCTATGGCCGTTGATTCAAAAGAATCTTGATTTTCAGATTCAGCCGAGGACTCTAGAAATAAACGAACTCTTTGTCCAGAACTTCTGCCAACCCCCTGGTATTCTTCCATCATGTTATGAAGATCCTCATCAGATGAAACTGAGATAAGAGAATCAAGGTCCTCACCTGGTAGTTGATACTTAATTGTATGTGGCTGATTGCAAATTTCTGATGTCTTTGTCACAAGTTCAGCCCAAGAGAGAGTTTGTCCAATGGAGATAATCCGTGTTTCCCCGCCCACATACCTGAGCTTTCCATCACATGATCTGGGCAACATTATGCCACCAAAGCTGCAGAGAAATTTCATCTTTCCATATGGAGAACCATCTGAGGTTCCAGAGTTATAAGGCAGGTACCCGCGAGAAGAAACCGAAATAGATAGTGATGGAGTAGTTGACACTGGATTTGCTAGATAAATATTCCTTTCATCATTAGGCTTCTTCGACCCCAGTTCGTTAGCCCTAGTCGCGTGTTGAAATCTTTCTTCTTTATCACGAAAACCCTTCTCTTCGACCTCAATTCCAGACCCTTCCTCCCGACCATTATCAGAAACGTCATAACCAGACTCGGAATCCGTTCTCTTTAGCCCAAGAATGCCAGTTAGGTCCTCATATCCAACATAACGATTCCGATTAGGATCGACTCTTGTTTCCCTTCGATCATGATCCACGTCAACCACATTACGAACTCTTCCAACACGATCCTGGAGAAACGACAAAGAGAATTCTTCGCCTGTCTGTACAGAAACATTACTTGCACGTTGTCCGCCAAATAAACCATCATCGGAAACAACAGTAGTCAAGTCTTGCTCGACTTGCTGACCTGAAAGAAGACCAGGGAACTCACCATTGTTCATGGTTTTGATTGAAACACTGGATTCACCCGAATCCCTAAGAACATTCTCGACTATTTACCCAACCTCACTTTTATCCCACAAAGCTTATCCTACTCCAAAAGTCTTTCTTCTAAATACAATATTGATATGCAATTTACTATTTCTTTTTGGTTCAAACCCACCCCCACCTGAGGTTCTAAACTAAGGAAACCCTAAATGCTGATCAGTATCAAAATGGGCATACAATTGGTAACACTATTAACATGAACTATACACCAAAATATACAAAAAGGAAAGCTACCCTTGTCTGGATATCACACACAAAAAGTCCTTGGAGAATGAGGAGAAAGGACTATGGTATCTTCTCTCACACATTCAAGCAAAATTACGAGTAGTTCTCTGTTATACCAACAAAAGAATAACTCAATTCTAGGGATTTTGCAGGAAATGAGAATCAAATTAGATTGACCCACAAAGAAAAAAGTACAAATAACAAATGGAATTAAGAAATGAGGGTAAAATTCAGCAAAATGGTAGTAAGAAAATTAGATAATTGAGAGGAATTAGAAGAAAATTAGAGATGGGTATCTCAGAAATCAATAACATAAATGAGTATGGATCAGATAAGAGGGAATAAACATGATTTTAGAAAGAGGGAAGAGGAACCCTTGATGATGAAAATGCAGGTACCTGTGTTTGTGGGTTTTGCCCTGAGAAAATAATTAGTGATGGGGCGAAAAGAACGGAGTTGCAGAAAATGAAATACGGGACGGAGGTAAAGCAGAGGAGAGATATCCTTGAGATGAGAATAAGGTGGCGTCAACTTAGGAGTGGCTTTTTAACTGAAACTAGAATTTGTACCTTTCTTCCCACCAAAATCAACATAGGATTATTTCCTTTTTGGCCCCTCGTTTGCGACTTTTTCTTTTTTGGCTCTTTATTTTTTGTAAATTAAAAGATGATCCCTTTTTTTTCTAAACTGTCAGTTACCTTTAACAACTGATTTTTTTTATTTCCCCAATCACCCTTCCTCTAGAAATTAATTCTCACCCGTTCCTTCTCTCTTCTCTTGTCTGAGTGAAGTGGTCGGCACACCCAACAGCCGACGGCTTTCATTAGTTCTTTTTTTTTCTTGTTCACAAATTCTCACGTTTAAAACTCTCTGAAGCATTATCTCTCTTTGATCTCTATGTCCCTTTCTGAAAATTCCTTAAAACCCGCCCTCCTGACCTCCCCCTAAAAAAAACTCTTATTCTATCTAGGAATTTTTTTCTCGCATCTAACCCTCCTAAAACTGATGAAGCCATAGCTCCCTTTTTTTTCTCTCTCTAGAAACCCTAGCTCGAAGAAAACCTAGATCGATGGAGAAGCTCGCTTAACTTATCCCTCAGTATATGATGTTTGTGTTCATCTGATGATGAAGCCCTAACTCGACGAAACCCTAGATCAATGAAGTGGACCAATTAATTTTCCCCTCTGTTTATGATTTTTGTGTTCAACTAATGATGAAGCTCTAGCTCAGAAAAACCCTAGACTGATGGACAAGATGGTCTTTCATATTCAAAATAAACAATAACAGGTGAGAAAGTAGAGAGAAAGGGGAGGGGGTTCTTTTGTATAATATGTTTTTTTTGTACTATTCTTTGTTATGTTTGTGAACATCTCATCCGGAATGAGTACTTCAAGTACCGTATCCAGGCCATTTTCTTTCGGGATTTGGCCAAAGTTTCCTCATCTATCGACCGCACCACCTATCTACCACAACAAAATCTCGAGATGTTGATGGTCTCTAACTCCCGTTCTGGTTCGCTTAATTGGTAAACGATAGATTCCTAATGGTTGATGTGTGAGAGGGAGGAAAAAGGAATGTATAGACACGAAATGAAGTGAAATGTAGAAGAAGAAACAAAATTAAATGATTGGCCAACCGTCGACGACCACTTCTTCGACATCGGAGAAGAAATAAGGAACATGTGAGAATTGATTTTTCAAGGAAGGATAATCGGGAAACAAGAAATCAGTCGTTAAAGTTAAACGACGAATTTAAGAAACATATGTCATTTTTTAATTTACGAAAACAGCGGGCGAAAAAAAAAACTAGTCACAAACTGGAGCCAAAAATGAAATGACCCATCAATCTAATGGAGATTTTATACGCAATGTCCAAAATTGTTAAAGGTGATCTCGCAAGAGGCAATCCCTAATTTGGTTAAAAGCAATGTGTGATTGAACATATGATCTCTATAACGGGAGTAGATGTTCAACCATTTGCATCGGGCGGTTGTTGACAAAATAAAAGGTCAGTGGGCAATAGAGACCCAAGATAAAAAAAATATATTGAGTTTAAAGTCCAAACTTAGTAAAAAAAAATTGGTGGAAGATAGACTTTTTTTGGACCTTAGACCAAAAATTCCAAAGTAGATACTTGGAAAATTTTATATACACTTACTATTTTTACCAACCACATCACATCTCCTCTGACTTGAACCAAAAATACCTTACATGGGAGTGTATGTAGCGAAAATGGCGACTGGCATTATTTGCCGTACTTATATCACCAGTTACTATTTTCGTTAACAGTATGTAATTTTTCATCTTTTCCGAACTCCCTTTGTATCTCAAGAAATTTAAAAGACCGTCCACTATAAATCTCTCTAAAAACTTGAGTCGAAAAATAATTCTTGTAAACATCTCTCAGTAAGTTACGCAAATAATGTTCGCAAAAGAACTGAAACCGTCGATTTCTCCAGAATTTCAATAAAAATTACCACAAATTAAGTTTTGGCGGCCTAACATGCCCTATTGAACAAGGGAAAATGACTAGTTGGGTCAATATATTTTATATAATAGCTAAAAACGCAGTATACTCTTTCAAATAGCCCAGTTATATCATAAGTATTAATATTAATAATGGTTACCTACACTTAAAATAATATAACTATTTACTTTTGAGGTCATTTTCAATTATTTGTGTTCCAAAACTACCCCCACCATAGCTGAACTAATCTCCCCTCCAGTCCTCCACCCTAGTTGAACTAATATCTTTCTTCCTTATCGTTCTCTCTCTAACTTTCTCTGATTTTTTTTTTTGACTTTCGTTTTCCAAATCTAATTTCTACTTCACAAACCTGATCTATTACTGTCTTCAACCATGATCAAGTTCTGAAAACGAATTTTAATACTAAAACTAATCTAGTTGCTCAATCTCAATTCCATGTACCATTTGATGCCCTTGGTTTCACCTCAATCCAGACGAGATTTACAGTCTTGCTGCTCAATCTTATGTCGATGTACCATTAGATGTCCCTGATTTCAAAGAGTGTTTGAGTTTGATTGGGGAATGGAAAGCTGGGGCGTTGGAGCAGAAATGGAGGAAGTTGCAGACTCAAGAGCTTGAGGTTTAATTCGTGCCTTGTACACTTACAACCTTTTACATATAAATAACACAAATTAGCAAGTGACGAGAATTTTAACTGACTCTAACAAAAACTATGGAATCCTAAAATGTATGAAGTAGTTATAATCTAAACTTGAATACCAATTAAACTCGGGATCTCCCAATTCTTACCTTAAAACAACAAACAATTAAAAATGATCAGTACCCACATTTTATGTTTTAAAATTTTGTGGTGCAGCTAGTTGATTATTGCAGAACTAGGGTTAACCACTTTCCAAATGAACAGTTAAGGATATGGAGAACCAATATTATACTTTTCACAACAACAAGGGACAGGAAACTTGAAAAGAAAGTATGAGTTTCTCTAAGAATGAGATTAATACAATTAAGACATGAAACTAAAGATAAGTTGCTAAAGAAAGGAAATAAGATTGATGATCAAGAAATTAAGTAAATATCTTAGCCCTTTTCATGAGTCGTTTGCATTTTAGAACGCCCTCTATTAATGGAGTTGAGCCTATTAATGGAGTTGGTTTTCAAAAAAATTTATATAGATTTGGTTGAAATGTTCCTTTGATGTTGATGATGACAAGCCTTATAAATGATGAAATCAATTCCAAACTCAAGATTTCAAAGACACATATTTTCAGTTTATATTCTCGATTTGCAAACCGAGTTTGCAAGATATCCAACTCAAGACAACGTTTTGCAAATCTTGCAAATCATGTTTGCAATCTATATTTTGCAAACACAGTTTGCAGTTTACACTATGCAAACACATGTTTGCAGGTCAGATTGTTGCAAACACGTTTGCATAACAGATTTTTGCAAACACGTTTGCAGAAAAACGTAAAGGAAAAAAATGTCGTTTTTTTCTAGTTTTTTTTTTGAAAAAAAAGTATTGAAAGTGGATCTTGTTAGAAAGCTAATGAAAAATCATTTCTAAATATATAATTTTTATAGAAA
The DNA here is from genome assembly GCA_002897215.1 of Eschscholzia californica subsp. californica. Taxonomy (NCBI): domain Eukaryota; kingdom Viridiplantae; phylum Streptophyta; class Magnoliopsida; order Ranunculales; family Papaveraceae; genus Eschscholzia; species Eschscholzia californica. Next base: position 1,413,904 of record BEHA01050316.1, on the reverse strand, counting down.
TCCGACATCTCAAACAAAAGTTATATCGATTTAAAATTTAAAGAAAAATAAAGAATTTAGTTACACAAAATGACAAAAAAAGGTATTTTAGTATTTGGACACTTTTTGACCTGAATAATAATTTTCAAATGTTTTGTGCTTTTATACTCATTTTCAATATTATTTTGACCTTTCTAGATATTACCTCATTGAACAAACAACCGACTGACCCATTCAGGCCCCACCTTACGCAGACTCGAATATGTCGGACCACTTGAAACCAATGTTTTGTGCTCCTCATGTCTTCACAATTAGATTTGTGGCCTATGAAGTCTAAGTCGGTAAGGTTGTGACAACAGAGTTGGTATAATTTGGTACCAAAAAAGTAATAAACCCTCTAATTTGTTTGTATGCCGGAAATCACCATCAATGCAAAACAGACAGATTGGGACCGCACCAGCTCTCTGCTCTCTCCTCTGGTTGCCATCCGAAAAATATACCAGACCCTGATTTTATACTTTCCCCTAATAGCATTCATTTAACCAACCAACTGACAAAGTCTTTTTTTGTTTGTTTTTTAGATCCGACTAAATCCTTCAAACTCTCTCAAATTTCCCTCTCCCTTCCCTCTCTCTCCACAAGATTCTGGAACCTCTCTTCTCTCCTCAGTTTCACTCTCTCTCTCTCTCTCTTTCTCTCTCTACAATTAAAGTATTCTTTCTCCTCCTTTCAAGCATATCACCTCACTTTATGTATGAACTCAGTTTCTCCCTCTCTCTCTCTCTGTGTATTCTGTAACAACCCATCTTGTTCTTTGTTCTTGAAACCATGATTTCTACATCAAATCTAAGAAGTAAAAATACAGTATTTCCAATTACTCAAATACCCAGAAAACAATTACTGTTAGTATCAACAATACCATCTTATAATTTCATTTGTAGTTCTCATAAACAAAACCCAAATCTTTCATCTTCCTCAAACACAAGTGATAAACAACAACAACAACCCATAATTCCCAATACCCATCTCCTAAAACCTATCATTTTAACTCCTCCTGATAAGATTGTATCTATCAACAAACCCAATGTTATTAGGAAAAAAATTATTCAACATAAAACAACTTCTTCTAAGAAAGTGGGTTCTTGGGAAATGATAATTTTGTGTGGATTTGGGTATTGGATTCAAGGGTTTAGATGTTTTCCATGGTTGGGTCTTAATTTTGATATGGCTAATACTCTTAACCTAAATCCTTCAACATTACAACTTGTTCAGAACATTGCTAACTTACCCATGGTAGCAAAACCTATTTATGGTATCCTTTCTGATGCTCTTTACATTGGTGGTGCTCATAGAATACCTTATATTTCCATTGGAGGTCTGTTAGCTTTCTTTCTTTTTGATTATTTCCTTTTTCATTCTTATCTCTAATGAAATTTAACTCTAGTCTTTGATGATATTTGATTGATTTTCTATGTGGGTTCTCTTTTTTATGTTCAGTTCTTATTTCTGTAGTTTCATCAGTTCATGTTAAGTAAGTTCTTAGGTCAGATTGGTATTCTGGAAGTGTTAGTGAAATTGTTTGCCATTAGCAACATTTTGTTTATTTTATTAGCATATACTATAATTGGCAATGGGTCTTATAATTTCTGTGAAAATGATTTTCGGGTGGTAAATGCTCGACAAATGATCTTCAATCGAATATTATGGATGACCAGAGGTGCTAAAGCGTAAGAGGATCTTAATCGTTATAAATTAGGAAAATATTTGAATATCTCCGTTACCGAAATCAGACAGAGTAGTTAATTGTGTGCAGAATTTATCTGTAGGCCCAGTTTCAAAATGTTGTGCTTTTCAAACTGTCAAAAATTTCCCCAACTCGACAATTCACCATCCTTGTCGTTTATATAGTAACCGTGATTATGATGGGTGTCTCTGCCATAATTGGTCGCTAAATAACCTTATAGTTTTTAGAAATGTGGGTTCGAAACATTACGCGAGAATGGTCATTTGAGTACAAAAGCACCGATAAGTGGGTGTATTGAGTGGTTTGATTCTTTCCAATGCTTCTAGATTTCGACTGGAGAGAAGATTTGCCTCTCAAGTTACTGATCAATGGATCATTTTTCAGCACTTTTGCAGGTCATATCTTGGGGGTCACTGGCATTGATCCCAATTGCAGAAGAAGCTCTCCCGTCATTAATGGTATGTATGTTACTTAGCAACCTTGGAGCATCCATTACCGAAGTTACAAAAGACGCTCTAATTACCGAGTATGGAAAAACGCAGAAAGTTAAGGGACTCCAGTCTTACGCTTTCATGGCTCTCGCTGCAGGAGGTATCTTAGGAAACTTATTCGGTGGTATTTTCTTACACAAAATTAAGAACCCAAAGATAATGTTTCTTTTTTTCTCGCTCCTACTCTCCCTTCAGTTCGTAAATTCCATAAGAACAAGAGAGGGTTCTCTTGGCATACCAGGGCCGTCAGATAACTACATCGCAAGGAAGTCGATCTCAGAATATCTACGACAAAAATTATCCGACATGATTAGAGCAATTAGTGAAGAAAACATTCTCCGCCCTCTTTGTTGGATTGTAGCTTCAATTATTGTGGTTCCGATTTTATCAGGAACCCTTTTCTGCTATCAAACACAATGCTTGAAGCTTGATGCTTCGATCATCGGAATGTCTAAAGTGATTGGTCAGTTGATGCTTCTGCTTGCAACATTATTGTACGATCGATATTGGAAAAGACTTCCAATCAGGAAACTAATAAGTATAGTGCAGATTGTGTATGCAGCATCTCTTCTGTTGGATTTGATCCTTGTAAAACAGATAAATTTGAAACTTGGAATTCCAAACGAGGCTTATGTTTTGTGCTTGTCTGGGATAGCAGAAACTGTTGCTCAGTTTAGGCTTTTGCCTTTTTCGGTGTTGCTTGCGAATTTATGCCCACGAGGATGTGAAGGATCACTAACTTCTTTCTTGGCTTCGGCTCTCTGTTTATCGTCTATAGTCAGTGGGTTTTTAGGTGTTGGATTGGCTTCGCTGTTAGGAATATCATCTGGTGATTACTCGAATTTGACAGTGGCCATAATGGTACAATTTGTTGCAGCTTTAATCCCTTTTGGATGGATTTCTTACGTACCGATGACACGAGTAGGAAAGGAAGATGGAAGGAAGAGATCAAGTATCAGAAGAATGAAAAAGAAAGTATAAGATAAGAGATAAAGGATGTGAACCAAGTAAGAAGTCAGACCGAGTCCTCCAATTTGCTTGGCTAGATTGAGAGGAATTAGATGTTGAACTTCGTCCATGAAGAAAGAAAACTGCTGATTGAGAAGAAGAAGAAGAAGCTGGCACCCGGGGAAGGACGGAAAGCCAAGAAAGAGGAAAATCAGATCACTTCGGATTTCAACAAGATCGGGGTGATTGTTGCATATCTCTTTGCTCAGATTGGTGTTGTAAACTCACCCGACCGGAGGAGATGAGCTCATTTGTGGACACAAGGTAGCAGATTTAGTTCAGATTCATATCCGATAGTATTCTAAAATGAGAAGAGATAACTTCTTTAAACAAACCAAAGACCGGCTATCCTACAATGATCGTGCTTTCCTCGGGGGCGATACAGCAGTGTCACGAGCCTAATTTTTTTTTTTTGTAAAATTTCATTTCTTGAAGCTGTTTCAATTGGAAAGTCAGAATTCATATATGTGACCCATTAATTTTGGTACACAGAACCCTTATCCACAACTTTTAGAAATCACATTTTGGTAGAAATGTTTAGGTCTCTATCTGTTTGGCTGGTAGAATTTCTTTTTCAGTATAAACCTCAGCTATGAATTCTTGCAAAAGGAACAGAACCCAGTTCATATTGTTGGGGCTTCTAAATGTTGGTCAATGTTTCACTATGGGACAGATCATGAAGTTATCGTTGTACCTGCTTTAGACATCCAGATCCAAGCGCACGGATATAGAGTTTTGTTCCTAGCGACAGAACACGAGCACGAGCACGAACCCGTAGTCCAGATTCTGAATGCTCCCACAAACTGAGCTTGGTCTTTGCTTTGATATCAACTTCATTTTGCAAAATTGTGAAGTTAACATTTTTTTGGGTAATTTGTCAAACAAGCTGTTTGTACGATACAATCATCAGAAAAGTAGTTTGTCCCACTTAGAGATTATCTTACTAGAACCAGTATATAACATATGGTTTAATGGATAGGTGAGATTATCTTACTAGAACCAGTATATAACATATGGTTTAATGGATAGGTCTGCATCGAGATACAGAAACGAGGTACATTCTAAAAATAACTAGTATTCTTTGTTCAACCAGCTAGATTCAGTCTGCCGAGGGGCAATCCCCCACGAAAATATTGAAGAGCCCAACAAACGTCGTTCAAATGTGTCCCATTAGACCTAGTTTTACTTGTACAAGAAATTTAATCAGAGAACCTTTAAATTTCTAGGTTTACTTGTACAAGCCACATCCACTTGGCCTGTCCTTGTTTCCTGGCACGTTCTATGTTTCAATAGAGCTCAAGAGAGCGGATCATGGAAGATTTACTATTTGACAAATAACATTTGAGGAATTGATTCAAAAGACACGCGTTTGAACTTTTACGACATAAAATACTGAATCCTCCTAAACTTTTAGTGTTCAAGTACACTAATCAGACATGAAATACAAGACCTCACTAACAATTCTCTTCCTCACCCAGACAAAAAGCATCAGTACCACCACCCCACAGGCGCCAGTTTCCGCAACTCGGCCACATGTTAGCTCTATATAAAAGAGAAAGCATCAACTGGAGGAGGGGAGAAATGAGATAACGAAGTTTACAGTTACGCCAAAATCGAGGAAAGTTAATATAATCAATCTTAACTCTTCACCCTCCCCCATCAATAGAAACTTCCCCCGTAGTAGGCCGAAGCAGCCCCCACCTGAGGAGGAGCTACTGGAGGCTGCTGCTGCTGAGTAATAGGAGCAGTGGCTACTTGACCAAAAAGCTGCTGCTGGTGCTGCTGCGTAAATGGTTCCCAAAAGAAACAATTAGTCTCCTCTTAGTAAATATAAACATAGCCAAGGTGATTTTAGGGCATGGGAGGTTTCTCTATGGACACAGAAGCTGATTAATCCGCCCAATCGACCTTCTTTCGTTAAGAGGGGTGCCTAATTTTGAGGACCTAAATATAAAGTTTATATCTTTTGCCTTCCTCTCTCTCCTCTCGACCCATCTGTCTCTCCCCTCTTTCTGCCGTTGGCAGCTCCTTCGCAGGTGACGAGGGGAGGGATTCAGGCAAAACTCTCCAACCTCCCACGAGGTTTTCGACTGAAACCCTCATCAAAGGCTTGAAGCCCGTGTTACATTATTTAAGAACGCCGTCAAGGGCTTGAAACCCATGTTACATTATTTAAGAACGCCGTCAAGGGATTGAAACCCATGTTACATTATTTAAGAACGCTATAGGAAACTAAACACATTACGGTGTTTCAAAATGAGGGCCCCACTAAATATTTGTGTCCACAAAATCTGACAGCTACACACCTGATGTCTACTGTGCTCATAGCAATCACTATAATTATGTCTAATGATTAATATAATGATACCTGAGTGGCATGTGGAGGATAGGCACCATAGGCCGCTCCAGCACTTGGTTGTTGAGCTGAAGCAACATACCCACCATAAGCAGCCTGTAAACAGAAGAACCCTCACCATTTTATTTAAATATAAAAAAGGAAATCAAGTACCATTTCTACTATCTACTTGAAGAACAAAGAATTCTCAGCTTCACTTCGAGATGATAACTAAAAAATGACGAACCTGTTGCGCGTAGCCTGAGGTCCAAGGTTGTCCTTGTGGCTGTGGAGTCTGCACCCAAGCCTGAGGCTGTGCTCCATAACCTGCAACCCATGTGCTCTGAGTAGTTGGATACGCGCCCATTACTGACGGAGCTTGAGGAGCACCTGCATATGACTTGGACACCTTTGTTTTCTCTGAAGCTAAGAAATCTTCGGCACTTCTTTTTCTCATTTGGGATGTGCTCCTGTGGCATAAGAATAGCTTGGCATGCCGATCCTCAGCCTTCTTGATAGACTGTGTGTCTCCAAAGAGACCCAAAAACTACATATAGAGAAGAAAAAAAGAACACATTATTTGAACATCGAAAACATCTTCCATGAAAAAGAGAATGCTTGACAGTTTAATATTTGGTAGTAGGATGCCTAGTCAGATCAGATTTACTAGGCCTTACCTCCAAATATATGCTAGACAGTTCTTCTCTATCTGTGGTACTTGCTGTGCTGGAGTTATCTGGACTAGGCATTATGAATTTCTCCACTAATGAATCTAGGTAATCAATTCTCTTTGGCACTGACTGAACTGACTCTAGATGTATTATAGCCTGCACATTTGAGAGAAGCAACTTAGAGAAGATAAATAAGGAAGTATAGATAAGTAAATTCTTAGAAGATTTGAATATAGACCTCAAGGATTGATTTTGACAACTGGACATGTTCAAGAGCTCCAACTAGAACTTCCCTAGATCTCTCCACATTGCCAGCGACCTACATCAGATGGTTCATGACTCATGAGGCATAATATTTGATGACAAAAAGCATGTGTTTTTTTTTTGCTGCACGATAAACAAAATATGATCGCGTATTCTAACATAATAATAATAATAAGATAGTAATACAAAAAATTAGCCAATACTGTACTAAAAGAAATACAAAGATGATAAAAGTAGTTGCCAATATATACTACTATTTCTATAGCTATATTTAACTTCATATGAGGGATCACTTCAATATGTTTGCAAAGTAAAAGTAAAACATTTACCAAGAATAAAAATCGGGAGTACTGAACAAACAGCATTGGTAATATTTGTGACTGCTCTTTTCCTTTTTCAGTTGCAATAGACTGTTCGTACAATGAAAAGGCTTCCTCGGTATTGCCCTATAAAATCAACAATAACACGTAAACAATGAAGTTACAACATATGATCCAAAGACCATCATTGGAATCTGAAGCAGGGTATCAAGTAGTCTCACCAGTCGATATTCCATGTTGGCATGCTTTGTAATAGCTTCTAGTAAACCAGGAGAAATTCCAGAATGCACAAGTTGATATGCTGCACGAGCTTCTTCAATATCTCCATTCTGCTCTCTAAGTCTAGCAGCAAAAAGGTGAATCTCGGGTTGTCTCTGTAGAAGTGATGACATTAATGAGAAAATAAATACGCATTGTAAAATATGTACTTATCATATAATAATTACAGTGTAAGAAAGAGAAAGACAAAAATATCAAGATTGCAAATTCATGACTCTGTTGCAACCTATTGGAAAGTGGTTCAACTTCAAGGCTTAAAACCACCAAAGCTTGTATGTATACGGAAATTAAATGAATATTATGGTAACAAGTACAATCTCGCCACTAGGTAGTTTATTAATTTTCCAACTTATGGTTCACAAAGGACCCACATCTTGATATATATATCACTATATCAGCAAAATAAAAGAGAACATGATGTCTAAGCTGCTACATAATTTTATTCAGGTAAAGAGACTAAGAGAGGCATGTAATTGCTGATCCGTATCAACAAAACCATCTTTGGTTACACTAATTGCACATATTCTGCTAGTATAGATCTCACAATAACACATGCTCAGCAATAAAGAGAAAATGCATAAGCATATTGATTTGAATTCAAGTGATTGTTGTTATCTTTTTAGTACTACATCAAAGTGAAAAGTGGACCAAAAATCATTGACCAACCTCCAAACAAGTTTAACAAATTATGCAATACCTTGACAAAGACTTGTGTAGCACGAGCAAGAGCATTGTTCGCAAGATCCATACTTCCACTGACTTCCATGCATAAAATATACCTTATCCAGAACTCAGGGTAGTTGGCGCAGGCAATTAGGCATCTTTCATATAATTTGACAACCTTCAATAGCATTAAGAAAATTATATTGATTCGAACTATATCAATGTACTCAATTCATACAAATAAGAGACAAAGAGATATGCATAAGGAGTACTCCGTTGGCTGTACATGGAGGCCCCTCAAATACGGGAGGAGGGACCGTCCTTTCTTGATAGACAGATGGTTAGGAAGATAAAGATACCTGCAGGTATGAGACTAGAATTTTTAAAGAGCAATATTCACTATAGAATATATATGTATCAGGAACCTTGAACATCCACTAACAAATGAGGGTTTGAAGTACTTAGCCTCATAGAAACCAAATGGCAGGCCCATGCTTTAACATCAGTTCAAATTCCCATTTTAAAAGTTGCTTCATCCGATGCTATAACCAATAAAGCATATAACGCAGCAAAATATGACTTAGCTGTAAGTCCATATCCATTGGAAGCAGTACCACAACATATAGTTAACAAGCAGAACTAAAAGTTACGAAAGGAATGTGATTGCCCCAGCTCCTAAAATGAACTTAAGCATACCTTGTTGATATCATATCCCCCTTCTATGAAATCAAGATAGTTATGCCAATTTTCAAGCTCCGACTCATTGAGTGGCCGCACATGGAAATAAGGCCTCCTAATAGCTGTTTCAAAACCAATGATCTTGGAATCGAACTCCTTTGCTTTCTTATACATCTCTTCTCGAACGGCAACATACTTCTCCAACTCCTCCGGTTCTGTTAATCCAGCACTTACGGATTTAAGGGAATGCTCTGGACCATCAGGATGAACCTCGCCTTCGAGTCCTCGGCTACTAGTATCCACTGCAGAAGCCTCCTCAGCTGTCCTTAATTCCGACAGAGGCCTACTTCCAGCCAATTCCTTGAAGCTATAACAAATACAAACACCGTGAATAGTTTTTAGAGAAACTAGGTTTTGTTGTCAAAACACTCAAGAGGGAAAATCAAGTGATAAATTTCAAAGTACAAGAACTGGGAATTCATTCGCAGTTTAGAAAACAGGAAAAAGAAAAGTATCACTGTTGGAACTATACGTTGGTGTTCAGTCACCAAATGACTATATTCTATATATACTACCTGGACACTCGTCTGCTGATTTGATTAACTAATTTCTTATGCATAATGTATACCAAATAGCCGTACAGCCATATTATTGTAAGTAATGTAACAATGTCTATGTTTGGCCTCGCTCCAAAGTCCAAACAATCCTTCCACAGTTTCCGGACTGGCAACATTTGAAACTTAGCCACTAGAAAAATAAATAAAGCAAGACAAATCCGCTAAATAGTATGCTGTACAAACACATTTCAAAGTGCTAACAAAGCAGTATTACCTGTTTAAGTAGCGATCCAGTTGTTGATTAGGACTCTCCAGTATTCTCGTGTAAATGACAGCAAGGCGGCCCCACTCTTGCTGTGAGTATTCGTACTCTATAAATTTGTCCCAAAGAGGATAAGATAGATAATCTGTACCAACATAAGCCAATCCACGTTCGAAAATCCTGAAACATCATGAGAACATTGGATCATTATCTACTTGTGGAAACCACCAACAAAGTAGGGTGCAACCATGAAGGTATATCTGGAATGCTTCTGTTAAACAGTAAAAGAATTTCACTTTAAAAGGGTATCAGACTTCTAAACACCTGGATTTACCTTCCCCAAAAAAATCATATTATGTCTGCACAAAGCGGAGATAGTGGCCATCTTAACCCTTAACTGAACATGATCTTCCAATCAGCTTTTTGACTATCAGCTACCCATGGTTGCCCAAAGTGTCGAAGTTAAGAGAGAAGTAACTCATTGAGAACTAGATAACTACTTTGGACACCTTTGAAGAAAAGTACAATAAGCGAATGCATATAAAGAGTCCACGATATTGCAATTACATCCTAACACAAGGAATTGAACTAAGCTATATGGTCCCAGGATGATGGTATTGTAACTTAGAAATATTTTTCTAAACCGCAATCCCATCAAACCTTTCTGCCATAAATGTGACTACTCGCTGTTGCAGCACACGGAATAGGGTCAGACAGCAACAAAAATAATCAGAAATGGTGGCCCTCGTATTAGCAAAAAATCATTTGAGGAGCACTTGATCCCGCAACAAGTATGTGTCCACAGCCCACCAATAAGGACAAAAAAGGTATTACCTTCGAACAGTGTCTGGATCTCCATAGGTCGACATGGCAAATACACAATAGTGAAGCCAAATGTCCACCGAATAGGTCACTGACTCAACTGCCCGTTCATACACCTCCACAACTTTATCGATAGCGCCCAGACGTGCTTCATGGTCTGCGTACTTCTTCCAGTAACCATAACACAACGGGAACTCTGCTAAAAAGGCATCATACACTTTTCGGATTTTTAATATGTTGACCTGCCAACAAGAAATATGTAGATGGTCAAGTAATTGAAAATAACTACCATGAAACTCTTGTGCATGATATCACCAGGTTAGCCTAGAAAAAGAGCAGTGAGTTTCTATGAGATGTTTCTAGCCTATCATTCCATGAACTAATTAACATAATGAGTTGACAAATGATCATTCTGAGCAACAAAACACTTTCAACCTCCATCTTACACAACATGACAAAATTCAAACGAGGAAGATGGTTATGGTAGGCACTACAATATTACAGATCAGGACGGATGTTTTCAAGCTTATGCCCTATTTCAACGATGATTAGTTACATGTGTCCTCAAAATTTTGGATGCAAATATGCAATATATCCTTAAGCTCGTTCAAAATCCCCACTCGGTAGTCGTTGCGATAAGTGTCTTTTTTAACTAAAAAGTACTATATTAACTGAAGATGAATGACACCAATTCCCAAACTGTGAAATGACAACACTACAGAGTTATTTAAAGTGACAAATTCAGCTCAAGGTTTAGATTCCAAGACAGAAGAAGGAATGTTTGAAATGACTAAGCAATGTCAACCAGATGTTATTACTCAACAGACATAAACAGTAAGCAGTTGATCTCTTGGAACAGCCTAAGAAGAAAAAGATGCTTCATCACATTATTAGGAACTCTGAGTTTACATGATGCCATTTTTAAGTTATGGTGAGGGATGCTTTCTTATTCCTCTCCCTCATCCTCAATTTTTATTCGGGAGTAGCACTTCTCTACTAGTTCTTGTAGAAACAGTGAGAAAAAGAAAAAGATAATACAATTTGTTTTTCTTTTCACCAGAAGAAGTTTGACAAGGGCTGGTCTTAGATAGGAATTAACATTTTCCTGATGCGTTGTGAGATATAGACATGATCAATGAAGCAGGGTGATTCACAGTGAATTTGGCCTTTAGTGTATATAATACATCACAAATGCATCTTGAATGTTCTTTTGTTCTTGCATTTGCTTATTAAGACTTTTATTCCAATCATTTCAAGTTTAGCTCATGCACAATGTAAATATTCATTTAAAGAACGGTCAGGTCTATCAAACAACAAAAAAAATACCTCTGCTGCCTTTTCGGACTCTTCAATAAGTGCAGTCCATGCATTAAAATCCAAGGAATTTGCCTTCACTATGCTCCACAATCGCTCTTCTTCAGTAGAGACTGCCGAATAATTGCCAATAATAAAAGTTAAAATCATCGCTCATCAGATCCCAACAGGTAGATCAATCAGGCAAAGAAAGACTTTCATATAGGAACACACATTTTTCAGCCTACTATCAGAAAAGAAAAGTCATACCGGAATCAGCCCCAAACTGTTGTTCCTCAGAAGCAGCACCACCAGTTGCATTTAGAGAATCTCCATTCACATTGCTACCCATTGGACCATTCCCATTGGCAGAAGAATCATAGACTCCGGCTTGAGATGACTCTGACACTAAGTTTTCCTGGCTAGCATTGTTCTCGCTAGTATCAACCACTCCATCTGTTGCTTTAATGTTATCAGCTGGGGGAGCAGGAGCTTCTATGCTAGAACCATCGGCAGTTGGAACTCCAGTGGGCTCAGTGGCAAAAGAGCTACCATCAGCAACCGGATTACCTGTCGATGCATACTCCAAAACAGTAGATGTTTGGGCAACCACCATTTCGCTGTCCCCCATTTAACTTTACAAATACTAATTCAACACGTTGAATAGTCGAAGCTGAAATATTGCAACAAAAAAACAAAAACTCTCTCAAATCACTGTTAGATATTTCCATACGAAAATACAAGTAAAACATCAAAATGCAAAAGAGAAGTAGAGCAAAGAGTGAGAAAATTCAGTTCCTTGGTATTTTCCAACTAAGAGTAAGAACCCAGATATATACTGGAAGCAGAAATCTTTCTGAGGTAACCTAGTCCAAAGCATCTATTAATCAACACTCAACCCCTAACCCATCCACCAGAAACGAAAAACAGAAACAGTTTAATCTGAAAAAACAAATGACGTACTGATTTCATCAAGTAAGCATGAATCAGGTAAAGAGACTATGAAGAATATTGCAGTCTCAAACATTGAGCTCTAAGGCAAAAAATATGAAAAAAGAACCTGAAACTGTGAGTTTCCTTGTCCTGTTACTAGGAGATTCTATAGAAGATTAAAACTAATAAGCAGGTTCAGATTCAAATGTTGGAAGGAAAGAACCGGCGGGGTATAAAGGAGGAAACCCTAACATAGTGATTCATAAAGCAAAATGTCAAGTGTTTAAAACCCTATATTTTTGTTAACGACATACTTAGGGTTTTTAAAAGCATGCTAAGAAGTAGAGTGCAGAAAATAAAGAGAGAGAGGAAGATTAGGGTTTGCTTACAGGTACACTGAAGGATGATAGCGAAGAAAGGAATGAGGAGATAACTGGACAGAAGCGGAGAAGGTTCAAGTTTCTCTCGAGTAGAAGAACTAGTTTCAGACTAGGGCACGGCACACCCAACTTACCCTTTACTACTGCCTGTTTCCGTAATTTACCCGTGTCAATGTATTTTTCTTTACACAGGAAAATACAGTTTTTATGCTTACATATTGAAAATGTAAACTATTTAAGCACATAGAGTGTTTTCAAGGAGCTATGCACCAAGCGGAATAATCGTGCTAATTGACGATGAAACAGTTGATCAGATCATAATCAGACACCGAGAAAATCCTTACTAGTTTTAGCACAAATAGTGTGTTTCAACTACGTAGGCACCGAAAGCAAAAGCTCTACTAGTTTGCCGATAGAACAGTTAGACTATAATCACGCATCGAAAAATGTTCTGCTAACTTAACATGGAGAATGTTTTCAGCTAAACAGACACCAATAGCAAAAGTCATGTCAGTTTGACGAATAAACTGTCAAGCTAGAAACCAAGCCAAGAAAAACCCTACTAGTCTGACGATGGAACTGTCAGGCCATAACCAGGCACGAATAAAGCCCCGGTTTGCCAGACAAAAAAACTTGTCCTGCTAGATAAGAAAAACATACTCTACTAAGGATGAAAAGCCTGGTGAGAACAAACCCCAACCCTGAATTATTATGGACGACAAACAATCAACACAAAAATCTCGCTCTGGCAGGCACAAACAACTATATCTTTCATTTTTGTGTTATCCAGGTCATCTCGGGGGCGAAACAGAGTATCTCTTAAAAAACAAAGTGTTTTCTCAAGCGCGAAAACTCGTAACCAAAAAGTACTTTAGGGAAAATCTTAAAGGGAAAGTATGAGTCAGGTGTTAGAGTATGCAATATAACAATGAGCAGGTTAGAGCAGAGTTCAAGGTTTTAAGTAGAGAGAAAAGTTAAAGCTCAAGAGTCGAATTAGAGTCGAGGGTCACACTGCACGGTCTTCGACAGAAACAAAATATACAACAAATGTAATAAATGAAGGCTTTATTAATCACTAGAGTTCTAATGCAAAAGAAACTTCAAACATAATAATACAAACAAAGAAAAAACGGATCTCTATTACAGAAAAATCACACGACTTTGAAGAGAAAATAAATAATCCAATGAAAATAGCTTCACACATGAAAAAAACATAGAGGAAGAAACCAAGAGCTCCTTGGAGGACCGAATGGAGTTGTCATCTAACTTGAGTGGTGATGAAGATCTTCGTTAGTGGATCCTTCCATAGTACAGGATCTTCTACCAATACCTGATTTATCTCATGGGTATGAGAAATATGTATAAGAGAAGAAATTGGGCAATTGACTCAGAGATCTGAGACCCATGTAGAGTTATAGCTGCTGATGTCAAAAAATAGCTTTCCATTATATCAACATAAAAAAAGGACTGGATGCCTGACAACGTCTATTAAGGTTAAATATTCTGTTAGATCGACTGTGGTTCTGGATTCCTGCTCCAGCTCTGGTTCCTTGCTCTTACTCCTTGGTTCCTGGGGGAAACATTCAAATCGCTCTGACGCTCAAGACAGTCAGGTTGCTCTTTACAGTAAAAGAATGAATATTGATTGATCATTTTGAGGGCGAGTTATGGGAACTCTGTTGTAATGGGGGGTATCTCTGGTTGGAGAGATCGAGTGTGTGTGTGTGTGTGTGTGACCTAAGTATTCGGTCTAGAACTCGTTGTGTGTTAGGTCTCCAACCCTCTTTTAGAGGACGATAGGGGCCCTTCGAGATTAGACGGTGATGATCATCCGTTTAGGGAAGATTCCCACAGTTCGTGGTTAGGGTTTCCCTTGTAGTTTATCTCGTGTGTAGGATAAATAGAAGTTCCTAAGTTCATGGATCCTTCATAGATATCCTGCCGAGGTGATAGATCTTGTGGGAGATGTTTCCTCTCTTGGGACTCTTGAAGTCCAAACTTGCTTAAACACTCAAGATCTATGGTCGATTGAGATCTTTAAGGAGATTCTGGGATTGAGTCGGTAAGCCTGCAGCGCATTCCTGCCCTCCCAGTTTAGGGTGTGAGACAGTGGGCTAGCTTACGTGGACCCCCTCATTCTTTTGGAGATTCCAGAGGAGATCTGTCTGTGCCGAGGGCGAAACAGGGTTGTTACTTCAAGCGGACCTCCCGGTTAGGGGTTTAGGTAGCGGAGCGTTGGGGGGTTTAGCCATTCTGTTTACCTTAAGACGGGTTGACCCGTTGGACTTCAAGTCCGTGTTTGATTATGTGAGTTGGAGTGATCATTTCCACTAGGGTGAACATCGATTCGATAATGATTTTTGGAGCCTATCCATAATCTGAACTGAAAGGTTCGATTATTAAAAATCCAAATTCGAGTGAATCTATTCATAGTTTCGTTCAGTTATTGAATTTCACCAAGAACAAAATTTCGAGTTTTCGACTTTAACCTGCTACAAATATAATATGGACCTATTGAAAATTAGTATATGTCACAAAACATTAAGTCTTCATGTAAGTAATCAATCTGACATAGTTTATTCACATCTGAGGGAGATAAAAAGAAGTTAAACATAGAGTTAAATACATAAAAAAACAAAACAAAATAAGTCTTCTTCAATTCCTCCACGCCTGCCTCCCTCGTACTTGGAACGTTTTTGCAATTCTCTAGGCCATTTACTTCCTCTTGCACATGCATTAAGCTACAACATCAACGAAAATAAAAGACATTACATTCCAATTCAAATATAACAAAGTTCAAATTAAAACACAAATTCAGAAATCAAAGAGAAGATTGCAATTTAAATATGACAATGTACCAAGAAAACACAAATTCGAAAAGCAGAGGAGAAGATTACAAAGTTGCAGTGACTGAATCCGAATCAATTCATCACTTGTCATCAAAATCCAGATTACCTAACACACCTGCATCCCAAATAATATCAACAATTAAAAAAACAAATACAACCACGAAAGAATCATATAATATTAAACATCGTGTTACCCGACTCAAACTCCTCAATGTCATCCATTAAAGCACGAAGATTGATCCCTAACCGGGCGCGTGTCTAATTATGTATGCAAACCAATACTTTTACTATTCACGATGACAGAATACTTCGAAATAGATCGATGATTCGTCCACATGTGTTAAATGTTGATTGAGATGCAACCGTGGAAACCATAACAACTAAAATATCTCTTGCAATACATGATAAAACCTTGAATTTTGTAGAATTGATCTTCCACCTTAAGATATGAAATTGAGACTCAACTTGACTCCCACATCCTTCCATAAAAAACTCACCAATTTCATTTTTGTATTCCACTCTATCGTTTTCCTTAACACGCATATCAAATTCAATTGCAAGTAGTGTTTCAATATCAACCCATTTGCCATCATTGTCATTTTCGACTGGATTTATGGTTTTACTTACAATTCCTCTAAGTTCTATTTACTTATCGTGCATCAAGTAATGTAGGAAGAAAAAAAACCTGGGTTAATCTTACTATAGTCGACTCAGTGTTTGTTATACTTCTCTCTAATATTCTTTGTCATTGGCCTAAAAAATTCATCCTTATGTTTTTACCACAATCTTAATTGAGTATGAATTATGCACAATTGTCAAACAAATGAATCAGATTTCACATATAGCGATGTTGAAATTTCAAAGTTACATCTTAAAAAACTTTCAAGCATTTAATAAAAACACGATATATTTCCCAATCATCTTATGTTGGAACGCATTTTTTCTCACCTACACAAAACTCAAAACATGTTATCTTAATTCTTCAATCCTTTAAAAACTCTTTGATATGGGTATGCACTCTCTGACATTAGATAAGTAGAGTTTCATCTAGTAGCAACATCTAAAGCTCCGACTTTTTTTGAGAACTTTTAAGTTTAGTGTTATTGACACAAATATTTTTTTAAGAATTCTAAAGCTTAGCGTATTTTTTTATTGTGGAAAATTAAGAATTTTTAATCCAAGATCTAACCCAAGAACTTTTGGAGACAACGTTACTCTCAATTTTGTCAAATTTAAAGTTTCACCTGTTTAGGTGAAATTTGAAATTCAGAGTCGATATTGGTCACATTAAAGTTAAGTAGTAGATTTATCAAAGAAAGAACCACCTGCAAAAGATCGTACAACTGCGGTTGTGAAAATGACTTAGGAGATTTGCAAGAGTTCCATATTCTGATCTGGAATATTTAGATCTTTGAATTTATTAGTGATGATGCATAAAATGTCCAGACGTTGACTGACGTCAGAAAGTCAAGCCTTGACCTGAAGTCGAACGGGTCAACAAGGCTTAAGGCAGCATAACAGCTAAACCCTCGACGCCCCGCCACCTACACCCCTAACTGGGAGGTCGGTCAGGACAAGCTAAGAGGCATCAACTCTGTTTCACCCTCGACACAGACAGATCAGCCCTGAAATCACTAAGGAATGAGGAGGGGGTCCGTGTAAACTACGCCTTTGTCTCACCCCTTAAACTAGGTACAGCTTACCGACTCAATCTCGGAATCTCTCAAAAAGATCACAGTCGGTTAAAGATCTTAAGTGTTTAAGCAAGTTTGGACTTCAAGAGGATATCTACGAAGGATCCTTAAACTTAGGAACTTCTATTTATCCTAGATACGAGATAACTAAAAGGGAGAACCCTAATTCGGCCTATAAAAGGGCATCACATCACCTTCTTCAAGGTTAGCTGAGTAAGTCTAACACACTCACCCCCCCTCCCCCAAAGGATCGATCAATACTCATTCTTTTATTGCAAAGAGCAATCTGACTGTCTTGAGCGTCGGAGCCGTTTTCTTTCTTTTTGCAGGGTTTCCCCCAAATTTCTAAGAGCAAGGAGCGGGAATCGAAGGAATATCGGCCATCCAGACGGAATATTCGATCATAATGGAGGTTGTCATGCATCAACTCCCTTTTTCATGTTGATATAACGGAAGACCATTTTTTGTCATCAGCAATTAGGTTAAGACTATTTTCACATGAAAACTTTCATTTTGAATTTCGTTAAAGTTTACTTTGTGATACTCGGTTTTTGTGAGTTTATAAAATCGATTTGTTGTAAACATAAATCGATTCTTCTGATGTGTTGACTTAATGCTCAAGGTTAAATCTATTTCACATGCACACACACCTTACGTACACACTTGATAAAATTGTTTGTGCATGGCAGACACGAGTTAAACCCTTTGTTTATATATATTCGTAGTGGATGAGAAAGACCAACAAATGATGCAAGAGTACTAAAAGATGCTTTAGAGGAAAACTGTGGATTTACAGTGTCGCACGCTAAGATAATAGTTGTTCTTATTAATTCTTATTAATATATTTAGATGTTATGAATATATATTGTGCATCTAAATATTTTTTTGTTGTAGGGTTGGGTGGGAATCGGGCAGGTATGGGCATCCACCGACACTTCAAGCATCGGGTCGTGCACCAAACGTCAATGGCTATGAGGGTAAGCGGGTCAATCAGATGGACAAATATGAATTTCGCCTTACCCATTGCCCGACCAAGCCCATTAAGAAGCTCGGGTAATTCGGGTATGGGCGGGCGAGTATTGGCGGACGAGTAAGCTCATGACTTTAAAAAGTTCACTTCTTCCCCTCCATTTATAAAATCTCTAAACATCTTTCCTAATTCTAAAAAGACAATACGAGACTAAAACTAGACATTATTTGTTTTGTTCATTTTAGTAATATAATTCCATATTGAAAACTAATGAAGAATTCTATAGGATTGTGATGATATAAACTTATACCACTCCTCGCTCCATCAGAGTCAAACACTACTTCACTAACCCACTAGGAACTCTCTTGGGCCATTTTAAAGCAATACATTGGTTCGTGTGATTGTCCTTGAACATATTATTTACCATCTGAACTAGACCTAACAACATGGACTGTTAGACTTCATCAACCCAAAAAATTGAAGTAATTTGGTTGGTTATCACGGAGTGACGCTAAGTGGGTGTGGCATGGGCGGGTGTGCGAGTAGAGGTTTTAACCCGTGCCCCCCACCAAAACTTGGCTAGTTGTGCCGCGGGTGTCCATGGTCTTCGTCGGACTCGGGTGTCGTGGGCGGGTTCGGGCCTATGGGCAGAATTCTCACCCCTAGTTGTTGATAAAATTTATTTGGCAGATGTCGGATATCCCAATTGCCCTCAATTTTTATCACCATATCGAGGAGTTTGACACCATTTAAGAGAGTTTCGGAGTAATCGACGTCCAGAAACTAAAGAAGATTTATTTAATCATCATCATTCTTCTTTAGGAACCTCGATAAGAAGAATATTCCGTATATTTAATGCAAGATTCAAAATTTCTCTATCATTTCCATTTAAATCACAATTAGTTTTAACATGTGTAGGATTTCACCACTTTATTTGAAGACAATGTAGTTCAAACAAATTTGCTCAAGATGAAGAAGAAACTGATCAGTGTTATGATGAAGAGATTCAACCTCAAGAACAACAAAGACAACGAGCTGCTGATTGGAGAAATAGAATTGTTGAAAGAATGTGGAACGACAGAAACATGTAGTTATGTCTAACATTTGACTCTTTCTGCTTGTCTCTTTTTTTTTGTTTTTTTTGTTGCCGAATTTTTGTAGTTATTATCATGTGTTTACGGACTAAAAAATTCATAAAATTTGATTTTTTTTTTGTCGCATCTCGTGGTTACATAAGAATAATGATATAAAGACTTTATGTTTTTCTATGTGATCTCGTTTTTACATAAGAGAGAGACAAAGATAAAAATATGTAGAAAGAGAATTTTTTTCTATGTCGTCTTGTGTTTGAACGACTTAGATTTAGAATGAACCCTTCAAAGATATAAACTCCAAAATCCTAGAGGTCTTAGATTCGGTTTCCATAGAAGGTGAAATCTGGTTATTGAATTTGAGTTATTAAATGTATAATTAATAAGTTTGTCGGGCATTAGAACCTCTTTATTACGTTGTTGGGCTTTAGGCCTCTTTAATTCGTAATTTAATTTCGACAGTTATCGTGCTTATCACATCTTGATGATGTATGAATACCATGTAATAACTAAGGTGAATCGTAGTTCACATTAAAAAAAAAAAATCTTTAACTTCGAAAAATAAGTAACTTTTTTACTTATTTAAGTAGAAAAGTAAAAAAGTTAGTTTGGTAACGTGAAAATTTCCGACTTCACTTAAGTTAAAATCTGACTTTCTTTTAAAGTTCATATTTTCAGCTTTTGACTTTAAAGTTAAACAACTTTCTTCGACATATCCACGAATTTTACTTCACCAATTTTTTTTCTTTGTTTATTTCCTCTCCACCACACTGTTGTACCACCACCATCAACACCACTATACACCACCACACCTCAAACCTCCGCTACCAATGTATGTCTAGCACCACCACCATACCTCCCCCATTACTGCACCTCCACCACTACCGCACCTCCACCACCACTGTACCTTTCCACCACCGTGCCTCCACCACCGTGCCTCCACCACCACACCTCAACCACCACCACCACCACTTGTATTTCAATCACCACCACCACTATCCCATACGTCCACCACTACCACCGACGTGCCTCCACCAACACCATCCCCATACATCCACCACCGCCATCTCATACATCCACCACCACAACCGTCAACCTCCATCGCCGCCACCGCTGCCACCACCATCATACCTCCACCTCCACCACCACCGCCACCACTACCACCACTACTATCAATATCACCACCACCACCTCTTCCAGAAGAATAATCATGAGAACCATAAATAAATTTATTTGAAATCAGGTATTTTTATAAGAATATGAAAATAGAAAAGTAAATTACATTACCAAACTAATTTTTCGACTTTTTTGCTTATAAGTAACATTTTCGTCAAGCATACTTATAATTTAATTTTTTTACTTTTCTGAAGCAATATAACTTCTATTTTTAGTTGTCCAACTACACCTTAACAAAATAAAAAGTCACGGAAGTCTTTAAAATCTATTGGTTGCCAAACCACAACTTAATAAAATAAAAAGTCATGGAAGTCTTTATAATTTATGACATTTTTGCAAGCCAATTTGAAGTTCTAGTAAACGGGGCCCCTAAAATCTTAGGTTGTGTTTGATAGAAACATAGGGAAAGGAAAAAAAATAGAGAAATATTTACTCGGAGAAAAAATTTCTTCGAGAAACATTTACTCTATAAACATTTTCTTTCTTTTCTATTGTTTGTTTCGCTATTAGAGAAATAATTAGATTTTCAAATGTTCTTTGTTCTACTGCTTGGTATTTTAAGGAAAACAAAATCGCGGGAATAACAATGTAAAAAAAAATCGCAAGAATAACATGGGATTTCCTTCAATTATGTTATCACTTACCAAATAGTGGAACTACCCACAAAAATAAGAAGTAACTTGAGTTTTGAGGGTAGATTGTAGAGGTAATGAGTTGATATTCATCCTTGTGGAACTATGTTCAAACATTTAGACACTACTGAAATATGTACCAAAGATACTAGACTACAACGAAACCTAAGCCCGAAATGTGTCCCGAATTTGATTGATGATAGAACTCATAAAGCAAGTTGAACCTTAGTTGTTGATAATTGAATGTGATGTCTCAACTGCTTCCATGATGTTATTTGGCCAATACCCTAACATGAAAAGTAGAGGATCAAATACTCATTTACATTTGGAGAAGAACCATTTATACCATCTTTAGACATGGGCATCTTGTATTAACAAATGATGTCTTATTTAGAAGAAGTTGGAGTCCAAAGTACCTTTAAATTGAAGTCATTGTTGATACCTCTACTCTAGAATCTTGGATCTTGATTGTCACACTAGAATACTCAGTAGCTTTGAGATCTTACAACCATACTGTTATATGTAACTGATCTTGAACTATTCTAGTTACTTGTACTTTATAATTGGTGATAATTACATCTTTTAGGCACCATTCTTCACTAGGGTTTGATGAGGTGAACTTTGGAGATGAAGCTTGAAGTATGAGCTTGTTTAGTTTTGTTTTGATGAAACACTCAATTGATATTTACTTTAATTTGTGTTGAGTCATAGATTTGATTTGGTTTTGTTTTTTTAGAGACAACAGTTAGAGAGAGTATGTTGAATGAAGCTTGAACATCCTTTTTTACTTTCTCTCTCTACTGTTAAGAGAGCCAAAACACAGGAGTAACAGAGAGTGTAAAAAGTAAAAACGGTAAAGGTAGAGAGAGAAAGTAAAGTGATTTTCCTTCTTTACGGGAAAGCTTTACCCGGGTAAGAGCAGGGTAATAAATTCCCCCTATTTTGGGGAAAAAAGAGAAAATTATGTCACGTGACATCCAAAGTTTTTTTCCTTGATTTGTCCGCCAAACACAAGAAAAAGGCAAAGTTTTGAGAAAATATTTCTATTTTCTCCGGAAATTTCCCTATCAAACACAACCTTAGGTTTCAATCAAATTTTAAATTTGAAGTTCTACTATAGGGGGGCCCTAAAATCTTACGTTTGAGATTCCTTTCCCATTGGAGATGCTCTCGGTGTGTACTTTAAAAGGGCTGCTGCATTTGTTTGGTGAGAAAATTCAGGCGCCAGTAAAACCAGTGGAGAAACCACAGAGAGAGACAATACTTCTTCTTCCATAAGG
>BEHA01050316.1:1359523-1389984 GCA_002897215.1 Eschscholzia californica subsp. californica | reverse complement strand
ATTTCATATGAGTATTATAGGCAGGTTAGTGGGTTGCATTCTTAGTTTCTTTACTACCTGGATCATGTTCAAGCTGCTAAACATTATCGAAAGTTAATTTAAGCAGAGTTTGATAATTGTTCTGTAATTCTGCGTGAAATTAATGAAGCTTGTTCTTCTCCTTTTTCAGCAAATCCACACCCTAATTACGTCACTCAGATTTACTGAAATTGAGATCAAGACAGCACATTCTTTGTTATCAGTGAGTAATGGCATTCTTGTGATGGTTTCGGGGTCAGTGAAAGTGAAGGATTACCAAGGTATTAAGAGATTTGCCCAGACCTTTTTCCTTGCTCCTCAAGACAATGGCTACTTTGTTCTCAATGATATCTTCCACTTCCTTGAGGACGAAGAGATATCTGAGCATCCTCAACACATAGAAGACCAAAATCATTATGATTCGCTTGATACTACTGTTTCTTTTGAAGAACCAGGTACTATTTTCTTTCCAAGCTTCCCAATAATCAGTTCATGCAAATAATCTTTTTAAAAGGTAGAACCTAGTAGGATGTACGAAATAAATGGAGTGCCTTAATATTTGTAACGTCTAAGTAGATTTCTTATGTGCAAAAAAATGAATCGTACAGTTTGCGATTTGATTCAGCTATGCGATTTTTAAACCATAAAATAATTCACGTAGTATTACGATTCTAAAAGATATAACATATGAAGTTAATAATATATAAAGTTGATCTGGACTTTGAAGAGTAGATCAGCTTCATGACGAGCAGGTCTGCTTCCTGAATAAGAAAAAAATATGCAAATAATAAAGAAAAGAAAGCACGAAGGTGAATACAGATAAGAAAAAAGGAAAAAGAGAAAGGAAAAGGGTAAAAAAAGGAAAGACCTAAGGAGAAGGAAGAAGATTGCAGGAGCGAGAAAGATCACTAAGGAGGAAGAAAGATTGCATACAAAGAGAGAACGTACAAGAAGAAAAAGAGAGAAAATACGAAAGAGCCATTGCCATAGAAGAGGAGAGAGTGGATAAAAAAGTCGTAAAAAAACCAATGGTTCTGAATCTCCTTGGAAGTCACATCTAGTAGATTTTAGGAAGTCCAGAAAAATTATTACATACTGCCTGAACTGAGAAGCAAAAATATTCTGATAGTTAGGCCCCTATCTTATGGATCATTTGAAATGTAAGAAAAAAACTATCTTAGAGACGTTAGAGCTTCGAGAAGATCAATATTACTTTTCTTACCTTTGTGTTTCTTTGATGTTTAAAAACAAATGGTTCTTGCCAATAACCGCTGTAGCTAAATAGAAAAGCCGAAACAAAATGGACACCTAGACAAAAGGCCATATGCAGATAATGTAGAACCACACGACTGAATTACCTAGGATGCCTGTGCCACAATTCCTGAGTTACCCATGAACAGTTATAGAAGTGATAACGTGTCACCTGAAGTGTTCAAAAGAAAGTTCAAACGTGTCGCCTGAAGTTGACTTACTATTCACTTGTACCAAAATACTGTAATTTTGGGAAGTATGTTTTGTTACTAGACGATATTAGAGATTAAAAAATTATCAATTTTATTTTACTTCCCAATGCTAGATAGTACTAGATCGTTTCATTTGAATTTGGAGTATTCTTTGTTAAAAATTACAATCTCTATCACTTGATCTTGTCATATTGCTCATATTTGATATCTATATGCCCACATTTCTGACAACAGAAAATTGATTGATGTTATAGTTTCTGATTATGCTCAAGGCGGAGAAACTCTGGCCAGGGATTTTGAGGCCCCCTCTCATGCTGAAGAAAATGATTCAGCTGAAGAATACAGCCCCTCGGAGCACGAGGAGCAGCAGCATCTTCCCGAGGTTGACAAAGTGGAAGAGAGAGTTGTGGTAGCAACTCCAGTGGAAGAGTCGGTCCCTTCATTTCTGAGTGAGATGAACACTGAGCAAGGCCTTCGTCCTAGCCACCTTGACGAGCCTGTTGGAGAACCTCAAAAGCAAACATACGCTTCTATTGTATGAATCAATCACTTTTGATCCCTTTTTGTTTCACATTTCCTTCTTTCCTTTCCTGCTAACAGTTTGTGTTTTGCATTCTTGAAGTTACGGGTTGCTAAGGGTCTATCTCCTTCGCCAATGGCTCCTCAACCTTCAACAAACATGAATGTTCCACACTCTTCTGAATGGCAACATACACAACAGTCCAATCAGCAGGTGTATCCTGCTAAGCTGGGAAGGTCTAACGCAGAACCAGTTGAAGAAGTTGCAGCCTTCGAAGAAAAAGGTGAATTCTGAAAGCTTGATTGAACTATGTTGCAGTGGTGGCACGGGCATTATGTGAAACCATGTTTGGCTTAGTTAAATTCATAAAGAAGATTGCATGTATGACTTCTTTGTTGCATCTTCTCAGGTGAAGTAAAATCAGTTTACGTGAGAAATTTGCCCCCTACAATATCAGCTTTTGAAATTGAACAAGAGTTCAAGCACTTCGGTAAACTCAAGCCCGAAGGAGTGGCAATAAGGAACAGAGAGGTGTGCTAACTTTCTTTCTTTTACTCTGTGCGATGTCTTTATATCTGCAGGCTGAAGCTGCACCTAATGTTAGTTTCCATGTTGAAAAAAACCTGAACCTAATGTTTGGCTTTCAGGATATTGGTGTGTGTTATGCATTTGTGGAATTTGAAGATACTGTTGGCGTTCAAAATGCATTTAAGGTTAGTTGTTAGTATCTTTTGTTCTCAGCTGTTGTGAATGTTAGTCCATCATATTCATCTGGCACTTCAGTCTATTTCCAGGGATAATTTTGTCATTTTATTCTCTCCCGGCCATCGTTCAAATTTCAATTAAATTCTTTCACTTTTTACGCTGATTTTGTAATTTATTAAAATGGTCAGAGAAATAGCAGCCTGGCAAATAAGTTTAATGAATGTGAAGGGAAGATAAGTATCTCACATCTCCTCTATTTTTATCGAATAATGAACAGCACAGTCAATAGCTGGACTATCTAAACCATAATTAATATAATAATATTATATGTGGATAAATTGATTTGTAGTACTATTTTAAGGCTCAAAAGACATCTGTCTTGTTACTTGTAGAAGTCCATGCTCACCGCTCACGTTACTAGTTCAGTTTTTCAGGAAAAGTGAGGTTTCTTTTGAAAAGGGTCCTACCATATTATGTATATTCTGTGATCCATGAAATGATTTGAAGGTCTCACCGTATCTCTGTCGGATCAGGGAACATGGTTTGTTCACTTGTTTCGGGTTGTGGGATATGATTTTTAAGAGGCATCTAGCAACATAAGTTGGGCATACAACTCAAATTTTTTACCCCAAACAATTTTGGTTTAGTATTTATATAATAATCATTTGATGAGATGAAGAGGGTAGTTTCACTTGTTCCGATTGATGTAAAAACCACTTCTGTAGGGACTGCTACTGCATTTGACGCAAAGTATTTAGTGAGTGATCTTAATAAAGTCTACTTCTAGGTCCGTGTGCTTTCTGATAGACATTTCTGTCTTTTTTGTGGCACTTGACTTTTGTTGTTTTTTCTTACATGGCTTGTATTTGCTTGAGCATATAGATTATGGACAAAAGAGAGGACTGCTCCTAAATGTTGTGTCATCTGATTTCTTTGAACTTTTTCGCAGGCATCTCCAATACAGCTTGGTGGACGACAAGTATACATTGAGGAACGTAGAGCAAGTAGCAGCAGCACGTCTCGAGGAGGAAGTATGTGTATCTACCTTTTGCTCTACTATATAAAGTGATCTTATTATTGTTATCACTTTAGAGAATGTGATTCTTTTGGCCTCCAAGTTAGATAGAGGTGTTATATTTGTATTCTCGTATATTATGATTGGACCAGAATTCTAGCTTCTTTTTAATAAATCTTCCTGGTCAATGTTATAAAATGAATTCCTACATAATTTGGTCAAAGTTCTCCTAGATTTTACTGCTGCTTCTAGAATTCTCCTTCTGAATAAGTGTCATTATACCTCTTACCGGCTTACAAAAAACTTCTCCATGCTTCATGTTTGGTACCTATGTCAGATAGACCACTGACACATAGAGTCCTAACTTCTCTTTTGCGGTATACTGACTGTTGCATAAACTACAATAGTTTTTACATATGAATATTATAAAATCTATATCTGATAGTGATACATGTTAAACTCAGAAGTATTAATTGTTATGCCGTATTTCGTATTTTTTTTTTATTTCTGTCAAGTACAATTGTTGTGTTTCTGTCTTCTTCCATTTCGATTTTGAAGTCTCGGTATATAGTCTCGTGCTATTAAATCAATTCCACATTTAAGTGTTTTTACAGTGGTTCATAGAGCTTAATCAATGATCTTCTGGGCACTATCATTTTCTAGTGGGGCTGTGGCAACTATTATGCACAAATACATTTATTTCTTCTGTGCCCACAGATGGGAGTTTATCTTTTGACTTTGTATACGGTTGTCACTTGAGGAAACCTTATTTTCTAGTCAAACAAAGCCTGGTTTAGTTCATAATGAATGTCTATGAATATGTTTATATTGATTAGAATGTTGACTGTTGGTAGAAATGGATGTTTTCTTTATAGGAGGAAGGGGTAGAGGGAGAGGAGGATACCAGACAGAAGGGGCAAGGGGAGGAGGTCGTCTTGGAGGTGGTCGGAGTTTTGGTAGGGAAGATGGGGACTACTACAACAACAGGTCATCATCCAGGGGAAATGGTTACCATCAGCAACGTGGCACCCGACAGCTGTAGAGGAAATCGAGTTCTGTCAATCACCGAATGAGCTTAACCCTAATCAGATTAGGTTTTAATTCTCACTGAAAAGAGAGAGATGTATGGTTAGATCTTTTCTGGGTACAGACATCTGTTCGACCTCTTTACTTTACTATCTTATTTAAGAGGGGAATTCATATTTATGTTGTAATGGACAAATGATGATGGTTGTTTCATCTCAAAGGGGCTTGAGGCTCGATGGGGGGACAAATTTTGCTATGGACAATTTTCTGAGTGTGTAGAATGATTTTTATTTTATGGTTTTGATGTTTGAGGATCCTAATTGAAGTTTTATAACTTGGAAAGTTTGGTTTTGTGTAGACCCTAGCGGTATAGCCCAAGTGAGTCCTCACTCTCCTGCTGCACAGCTCGGACTCATATGACCCGAGAAAGTGCATGGAGACAGTGGGTCCTGCTACCCAGTTTGGGCTCATCTGGCACGAGTACATGGGCAGAGACAGTCGAGACTCGGGTGCTAACTTGATCGGACAGCCCGATTCCCACCTCTCATTATCCAAGTGGCTTTTGTTTTTGATAAATTATAAGTGCTTTGATGAATGTATATATTTCTTTATAGGGAGGAAAGGAGAAATCCAAGTTTCTTTTTTCCTCCCTTTTAGTATATATATAATATATATATAGTATAGAAGCCGTGTATGCAAAGGAAGGAGATGATAATTGGGTAAAGATTAAAGGTATCTGTCTGTATTATTTTCTATAGAGGAAAGAGAACTAAGGAAGAGCCAAAACAACAACCAGATGACAGATGTCATGGCAAGGATAAAAAAGAGACCTAAAAGCAACTATAATCACTTCAATACAGACTAATCCATTCTCCCTTTCATACTTCCATATCTCACCCCCCCCCTCTCTCTCTCTTTCTTCTCACAAGTCCCATATTGCTGCACCTCAATTCTCTAACAAAGAATTCAAAACCTAAATATGTAACTTCCTTAATTAACCTCTCTTGTCTTCTAAAAATCCATCTCCTTCCTCCTTAATAATCTGCAAAAGAAATACAAACATATAAAATAACTAACTAATCGATGAGAACTTTCAACAAAAAAGAACTAATCGATGGGAAAGTGTGCGCAAAATCCATTTTAGTTGGGCGGTAACATGTATGTCTGAAACGTTTATTTTAATTAGGTACTTCTTTTTTTATGCAAGTTGTTAGGTACTTAGTAACATACGAATATCCACATGATAAATCAGAGTTTGAATCTTACTGTACGAAAAAAAACATGAATTTTTTATATTACGGACAACAAGGTTCTAATGTTAACTCATCTTTTCTCAGTGTCTGAATCAAAACATTCCGAGTAAGATAGACCTAAAATCAACCTAAATCAGCTATTCCAACGAGTAAGACAAAAACAAACATTCTGAACTGTGACTCTAATTGATTTTTAAATCTTGAGTCAGATTTCAGATCTCACTTTGGAAAAAACAAACACTACCTTAATGGTTAAAAGAAAAACAGAGTTGAGTAATTTGGTGAGACTTACCATCACGTTTCTTCATCAAAGATCTTAAAAACAAGAGAAGAATAACAGCAAATCCAGCAGCTGCTGTTCCTCCCACTACAATTGCTACTGTTTTCCCCAAATTCTGTGACCCAATTGTCCCTATTCTTCCTCCTCCTCCTCCACCTATTAATCAAAATCTCATCATTAATCACCACCAATTTATATAGATTCATAAACAGAGGAAGAAAAAAAACCCATTGATTCACTAAAAAACACAAAAATAAAGAACCCCCACATTACAAAGAATCATTAGGTTTAGGGTTAATTAGTTTTACCTGATGAAGAAGGAGAATTTCTAGGAACTCCATTAGGGTAATAACTATAAGTAATATAACACTTTTGTAGATAAATCTGACCAGATATTGATCCACCACATTCAACTTGAGCATTTTGAACAGCTGATTTAATACATTCAATACAATCACCTGAACTCAAATCTCCTTCACATTGACCCATTACATACATTGATTGATAACTTGTTGTTGAAAACCCATTTCCATTTTTCAATCCATTTTCAATCAACCCAAAAGCTGTATCTCTTCTCTCAACAAACCCACTTCCAGCTGCTTCAGAACCACCACAAATCTTATAAATCATTTTAGACCCTGATATTTGAGGAAATCCAGCTACTTCATATAACCCATAACACCCATTTAATTGAATCCTTCCTGCTATTGTATTCCCACAAAGTTTTTGTGACATTTCTGGGATTTTACTCACACAGTTATAACAATCACTATTACTTAGATCTCCTCTACACTGAAATAAACCAGAAATGGAAGTTTGGCCTGACCCTGAGTTGGTTTTATAGAACTTTGTTTTAGATGATTGAGAAGTTAAAGAATTGAAAAGATCAGTTAGGGTTTTTGAGTAAGATGGGTCTGTAAATGTTTGATTTGCACACCCTTTATAGACTAAATTTGTATTATCTTGAGATGATTTTGTTAATGGAAGAAACCCAAAACAGAGAAGAATGGTTATAGAGATAAAAGTATAGGGGTTTTTGTATAAACCCATTTGAGTATTGAGGTATTAAATCATTGCTAGGTTTTTCTTTTGTGGTTATATAGATGGGTTTTTATTCTGTTAGAGATTTTGAGGAAGATTGATAGTTTGGGTATCTCTCTCTCTCTTCTTTCTCTTTCTTGCTTTACTTTATGGCCTACTCTGGTTGGAATTTTTACAGATCCAGAATGGTGAGGGTAGCTTTTAAATGAGAAGGAGGTAGGTCAGGAGGTGTAAATGTGGAAATCATTATATAATAATTATTATAATTAAATTAAATTAAACTAATAATTTTTTGCTTTTATTTTTAAATTGAGGATTACTTGTGTGAAGCTCTATGATTAGATTAAGGAAACTCCTACATTAAATTATTGAAAGCTATGTATATTAAAATGGAATCTGATTTTGTGGGGTTGAAAGCATATTATATATCTTAGATCTCTCCCCCATCTTTCTTTTCCATTTTGTATTAAGTTAGAGGTTGAGATGTGGGAACTCTCCCATCATTTTTATTTGGAAATTTAGGGTTGCCCTCCCTACTAATATTTAACTGAGTTTACCCCCTTAAGTAACAGAATCCGTGAGTTTCCACACGTGTGTGGTTCACGCTCCTATAAATCGACAAAAATGCCACTAGATGCGTTTCTCCTTCTTTTAAAAGTGGTTTTCTTTTTCTTCTTACTCTACTTTGTGTCGATTAAGAAAGATTGAGCATTCTACACACTCAGAAGGATTGAGAGAGGAAAGAAATGTGGATGGAAGAGAGAGAAGTCAAGAGATCGAGAGAGAAGTCGGGAGATCGAGAGAAGTTACTAATTCTCTTTTACGAAAGACAGTAATATTCGACCACATATCCCTAGTCTTTTCACAGTGGAGGCATACATGTAACCACTAGGAGTCAACAAAAATGTGCTCACCAGGTCGAATCAAACAGGACTGGCCGAAACTAAAGTGTTGTTGGTTGAACTCAACAAACTTCATTGATTTGGTTCGACGTTGATTTGAATATTTTGTAGCGCTCAAATGGAACCAACCGATTACATATCATAAATTAGTTTAAAAAGGTCTAGTTTACATTACTTTTACGTAACGGAGATCTTTAAATTTTATAATGAAGTTAAGCCATTTACATATTTCACGATTATATCATTTTTGTAATAATAACATATGTCGAGATAAGAGTATGAAGTTACTGATATGGTGAAATTTATCTGACATTATATAAATTTAAAAAGAAGTTTATATTTCAAAATAATCAATATTATGAATAAATTAGACCTGATAAACCAAACCTAACAAAACTCGACCGAACTTAATAAACCAAAATCTTAATTTGTCCCATTGCACCGACTTAAATAGTCGACAATCCACCTATAATCAATCACTACTCAAAGTAAAATGAGCTCCATGATGGGTGGTTACTGGCTCTTACTAATCACATCTTATAGTACTACCAGGGTGGTGGTGGTGGTGGTGGTGGTGGGAGGCGTGAGGGGTGATTTCAGATCATGCAAACATTATTGAGTGCACAACTGCACATGCATGCATCATATATATACTCCCAAGTTGAGTATATAATTAATAAGTATTCATATTTTGAAGTCCCATCAGAAGACTGGCTGGAATAGCAGCCTCTATCTTAGACTTTATTCTTTTTCACAACAAACTTGCACTCCAGAGTCGACATGTTTCCATGTGTTGCTGTTTAGTACAAAAGTACAAAAAAAAAATATACTATTATTGATTAATTCTATTATTCCTCCGCTGGAATTTAAACACACAATAAGTTTCTAAACTAAAAAAAATACAACTAGTGGAGATTTGAATTTTACCCCATAGTTCTTGGTATTGAACAATTAATTTGATCTAATGAGCCACAATTGAGTTTACAGAAGTTCATCGAATGAACTAATTGGTGTTTGTGATTCTTTGTCGATTCTTTTCCAACACATGGCATGTAGGAAATAATAGTAGGAGCCAAATTCCAGTATTTGAGCAAAATTATTTTTTGTAGATGTCAGTATACTTTTAGGAGTATGACTCCGTGTCTCGAACTTTTGATCTATAAAGTGAAAACCAACCTGGTAACAATTCCAACCAAAAGTTGTTGACAATATTCGAGCAATTCAATGTTCACAACCTCTAATTTCAAGTGTTCGAAGCACGCTGAACATTTCAAAAAGAAAAAAAGGAACACTTAAAAGCAAGGGGGGTAATTTCTAGAAAGGTCAAAATAATATTGAAATTGAGTAGAAAAGCACAAAACATTTGAAAATTATTATTCAGGTCAAAAAGTGTGCAAATACTAAAATACCCCTTTTTGTCTTTTTGTGTAACTAAATTCTTTTATTTTTCTTTAAACTTTAAATCGATATAACTTTTGTTTGAGATGTCGGATTTCTATAAAAATTATATATTTAGAAATGCTTTTTCATTAGCTTTCTAACAAGATCCACTTTCAATACATTTTTTCAAAAAAAAAAAACCCAGAAAAAAACGTCGTTTTTTTCCTTTACGTTTTTCTGCAAACGTGTTTGCAACAATCTGATCTGCAAACATGTGTTTGCATAATGTAAACTGCAAACATGTGTTTGCATAATCAGGGCCGGTCTTGAGATTTCGGAGGCCCGAAGCGAGTTTTAAAAATGGGGCCTATACGCGTTTCACAAGAAAAAAAAATTTGTACATCAGAACTTTTTGTGTTTTCTTTGCACATAATGTGAGATTTAAACATGAAACTTGTGTTCACAATTAATTTGCACTCTGAGTTGAATGATTTGGTTGAGTTACTCGTAATTCGGCATGGGTTCGTGGAGAGTCCTTGTCGGTCTATGAACGACCTCACAGTTAAGTGGTTCAGCGAATTCAGAATTCGGTGAATCAGTATATTGTTTAGTATTTTTTTAAACCGAAAAAATATATATTAGATAATGATTCTCCAAAAAAAAAAAAAATCAATAAGTTTCAACCTTCTTTTTTTGTGTTTAAGGAGATAGTGTTGATTGTGGTTTGATTGTGATTGTGGCCCTGGAGGTTTTATCATGGTGGTAGTTGTGGTGTTGAGGTTTAGTAATAGTAGTAGTCGTGGTTGTGATGGTGGTGGTAGTGAAGCTACAATGGTAGAGGTTTAGTGATTGTGATGGTGGCAGTGGAGGTTTAGCAATCGTTGTGGTAGTAGAAGTGTTAACCGAAGTAATTTTTTTCTAAATCTATAGGTTAATGGTGGTGGTGATGATAGAGATAGTGGTAGAGGTTTACTAACCGTGGGTGTAGTAGTGGAGGTACAATGTGGAGGTTTAGTAGTTGTGGTGGTGGTAGAAATCAACTAAAGTAGAAAAGAAAAATTAATAAGAAAAAAATTGCTTATGCTTGAGATCGAACATGGGTTGTTTGGACTGCTAAAAATGTTTCCTACCAATTGAGCTAATGTTAATTTCTTGTCAAGTTTGATCATTGTTTGTATAAAGATACAAAAAATCGGGACCCCTTCGATTCTTAGTTTTTTACCTTTCGTGAGGCCCTTTGGCCCTGGGGGCCCGAAGCGAGGCTTTGCTCGCTTGCCCCTCAGGGCCGGCCCTGTGCATAATGTAAACTGCAAACATGTGTTTGCATAATGTAATCTGCAAACATGTGTTTGCATAATGTAATCTGTTTTGCAAACAAATTTATGCAAACACACGCAAACAAATTTATGCAAACATGTGTTTGCATAATGTAATCTGTTTTGCAAACAAATGTCTACAAACATGCGTTTGCAACAATATGTTTTGCAAACAAGTGTTTGCAACAATCTATAGAAGAATTTTGGAAGTCGTATAAAATAAACATATTGAGGACCCAACTGCTGGAAACTTGGTGCTGAATATGAACCAGGACGACATGTACAAGAAACAAGAGAAACCAAATTCATAATCAAATAGTGAACATTTTGCAGTTTAAAGCTCACAAAGGAAATACAATTGTACATAATGAAAATAGATCGAAGAAACGAGAGAATTCTAGCAGGTTTGCACTTTTGTTCTCCTTTTTGTGATACTTTTTGCAGCATTCGTGAGAGCATCATAAATAATTCAGCATTCTGCAGCCTTTGGGCCTCGTGTTCGGTCTGCAAACAACAAGCCAACCCAATTTAACTGATTCATACTTAAAGACCATATAGCCTATATACACTGCAAAACTATCATCTTCTTCGGCATCAAGAGGTTCACTGTCTTCTTAACTTCTGTTACCAATTCTCAAAACGAAGAAAAACAAATTCATCAACCCACGAAGCTAAGATGTTTTTGTTCATTACTTCCAAATCCCTATCAAGGGTTCGAGGATGTTCATGTAGTCACAAAGACAGGGGTTTAAGTTAGCAATTCCAGTTATCTTTAGTTTAACAGGTTTAGAAGTTACACCAAACCCTGTTCTGTTGTTGAGGTGATAATGAAATATCACCTGTAGTTATAACCATAATTTAAACCGGGTTTCCCGATTACTTGCCATTGCTGTACCGAGTTCAGTAATTCCAAGATGCCAGTAAACATGCTTTAACATAATATTGATGGTAGCAGAAAACTAGAATATTATGTATCGAGAGCAAATGAAATACATAACTCAATAACAACAATTCAGGTAATAACTGAAGTATGAAACTAACATCCATTCATACGAGATTAAAGAGAGTTAAAACATACCATGTAAGAGAGTAGATACACTCCCCTGACTGTAAAAATCATACACCATTAGCCTCTCATCCTTCGAATAATAATACGCTCTTAAAGGAACCACATTTACACATTTTCATGTCGAATCCTCCCTACAATTCCTAATTGTTGTTCGAATTCTTGTTTCCCAACACTCACTTCCTTCAATCTCTTTACAACCACAGTAGTTGAATCCTCAAGAACTGCCTTATAAGTTGTACCAAATGTTCCCTTCCCAAGAACTTCAGCAGAAGATGTTAACCAATCTTCCAAATCAACTACATAATTACAACCCTCAAAGAACACAAACTTGTTGTTCGCATCTTGAATACTCGACGCCACCGGTTTCCTCTTAGACATTCCCTTCTGCAACTTCCGGAAAAACAAAATCCATTTTCCCAATCTCTTTTGGAACAACAAGCACACATAAGACAAGTAAATAAAAAAACCCTAGAACTCAACTACCTATTACAATCCCCAATATGCAGCTTCACTTAACTTCCTTGAAGTTCTTGATTTGGGAGAAATTGGTATAGTAACAGGTGGTCCATCAGGTAAACTAGAAACAGTAGAATTGATAGTAGAAATGTTATTACCTGAAAACAAAAAATTTGGGAATTTCTGAAGAGATTTAGGAACATTTCCACTGAGATTATTATTAGTTAGGTTTAAATGTTGCAAATTTATGAGATTTAGGTCAGGAATCTCCCCTGAAAGTGAGTTGTTAGCAAGATTTAGTCCAGCTCCCACGCAACTTTAACCATATAGCTTGAAGAACCGTCGCCATCACAAAGAGGAAGATGAATTCTAGATTTGTAAGAAACTTAAATTAAATCCACTATGATCTTCTTATTCCACATTTCATTTGATCTGTGATCGGGTTATTGATTTAGTGGAGAAGAATAAGAAGTGGAAGATCAGATGAAGAAGATAAGTAAAGTCGAAGAAGAAGATTAAAAAAGATAATCGAGAAGAAGAAGAATAGAGAAAAAGTGGAAAAAAAACCCTAACATTTCTGGTTTCTCTCAAGAGATAAAGTCTTAATAGGTAAGGTTATTTTAGGAAGAAAAAAATTAGAAAATGACCTTATTAATAATTACTTATATTATTTTGAACTTTAAGAATCATTACCCATAATAGTCTAGCAACTTTTAGTTAATAGAGAAAGATGTTGGCTTTTTCAGTTATTATAATAATATTTTGAACCCAAAGAGTCATTTTCCCTATCAGTCATACCAAGTAGGGCGAGCATAGCAATAACGCGGCTGTGTATAAGTTTCCAAATTTTGTGGTGCTCTTCTTAGGAATAATGGGAGGTGCCTATAGAACTTTAATTTCATAATACCGTAATACGTGATGCTCTTTTTGCCACCTATACAAACTTAGTTGAACCGCGTTTTAAGATTATTTAGGGAGATTTTACAGGCAATATCCAAATTTGTTGAAGTCATTCTTGCTAAAGACAATTCCTACTTTGGTTAAAGATAATGTGTTTTTAGGAGGCAATGCCTCATGCAATGCCTCATGCAATGCCTCAAACAATGCCTCAGACAATGTTTGACCTAACGACGTCAATTGCCGTTAGGTCGTCGTCGGCTGACGACCTTAACTTCTTCTTCTTCTAGTTTTTGAACGTTGTTTTGAAATTTAGAGTAAAAAATTAGGTGAAACAAACAACTGTTTGCATGTTGTTTTGAGATTTATAGTACCAAATTGCTTGAAACAAACAACTATTTGCACATTTTTTTGACAATTTGGTTGAAGCAAACAGTAGTTTGTTTTCATCTTGTTGCTAAAACATATGTTTGCTTAAAATAAACAATAGTTTGTGTTTATCATTGTGTAAAGGGAGATTTAGTAATTGACACCCACTTATTTAGCTATATTAGGACTGCACCTCTAAAATGATTATCGTTTAGGCGTTAACCCCTAGAGACCGATATCTTGTCAAATGACAGTTATATGAGGGGCGAGTCACATGCTTCATCTCAGACGCAAATACCCCTCTAAATCTGATGGTTAGAACATGCATAAGAAGATCATTCCAGATCAATTCCTCCCTTCTTCAAGATGTTGAAATATTATTCAAAGATTGCCTCCACCCTCCTTCCAATGGTCATCCTCTACAAAACCAATGCATGCCCTCCACCCTTCACTTGGAAATAGGTTTAGTTAGTCAGGTAATGCAAATCTGGACTTTTTTCGAATGAGGACCCTTCACAAAATACTATATTTACAGTGGGGTGTTTTACGTAACTATAGTTGTTACTGTTTATGAAGGATTTCAAACTTTGTTTTTGAATGGGTTGTAAACAAAATACACAGAATTTGATACTGGTTCTTTTATGCAATGAAGTTTGAGTTATGCTTGTTGTTTTGGTGATTTTAGCATACATATGATGTGTTTTGTTTGTGTACTTTGAAACTTCATTGTTCTTGGGTCTTTGGTGCTCATGTACTGTTAAACTTGATGAAGCTTCCTGCATAACTTCAAGTGCATTCTTTGTGTACTTATATGGAAATGCAATGGAGAATGCATGGTTCTTGTGTTTCAATAGTTTTGTCATGGCAGGAAATGCAATGGAACTTGAAGAAACTTCATGGAACTTCATCACATTACAGAAAATAGAGGAGTTATACAATAAGTTTACTTCATTACATATGAAATTTATTGTTAAACAGTAACAATTACAGTTAGGTAAAACACCTCACTGTAAATATAGTATTAAGTGAAAGCCCCCATTCGTAAAAAGTTCAGTTCACAATACCTGACTACCTAAACTATTTTTGACCCCTCTAACATCAGTTTTAGCGTGAATCAATCAATTAACACTTGCATTAGCTTACCAAGATTTCCAAGTGAAGGATGTAGAGAATACCTTGGTTTTGTGGAGGATGACGGTCGGAAGGAGAGTGGAGAGCAAGCTTGGAATAATATTCCAACAACTAGAAGAAGAGAGGAATTGATCTGGACCGTTAGATCTTCTTATGCATGAGTAAACCGTCAGATTTGGAGCGGTATTTTCGTCGGAGGTGAATCATGTAACTCACACGCCCGCCACATAACGGTCATTTGACGGGAAATCAGCATTTGGGGGTTAACGTCTAAACCATAGTTATTTTAGGGGTGTAGTCCTAATATAGCTAAATAAGAGGGAGTCAGTTACTAAATCTCCCTTATGTAAACTGAAAAAGATTAGTTTGTCATAGAAATTAGTAGTTTGCTTCATGCTCTACTTCTTTTTGTTGCCCAAGCAAGCGAATATTTGGAGAAAACAAACAATACTTTGTTGTTCGAAACATATTCCATGTGTAAAACCAAATCAGACTGTGACATACATATGTTTGCTGTAAACAAACAATTGCTTGCATATTTAATCTTAATGCGTTTTGGTGTTATATGATACACATCTGACTTCCTATTACTTCTTTCGGTGTCCTAAGAAGAATAGTCGAAAGAAAAAAAAATCATAAAATAAGCTACTAAACCTCTCAAGTTAACAAAGGAAAACTAGTAAAAATAAAACATAGTGTTAAAGAAATAAGTCAAAGCTACAAGTGTTCACTCAGAACACCAAAAGAAGTAATAGGGAGCTTGGCTGCAATGTTGTCAGATAGTAAACAAAAAGCTATCGACGATAGCCCATTTAAATACATGGTCAAAGTACTTTCAGAAGGTTATGAAAACTTCGGAAAATCAAACTATGAAATATTTGAATTGCTTTTGAACTACTAAATCAGGACAAAAACATTTGCATTTGGTGAGTGTCGATGAGGCCTTCGGGCACAAGATGTAGCTCTTTTCTTAGGACTCCGAATAAAAGGTATAGAGTTCAATCCCTCCCCAAAGTACATGAAGGTGAAAGCTTCGAAAGATCCATTCGTAATAGAGTACTTTGAAGAAAATAAGAGAACTTTAACAAGTAGTATGATCAAAACCTAACTGTTCAAATTAGTTTTTTTTTTTTTTGGAAATCAAACTTCATATAACGGCCAAAAGGCTAATGAGAATTACAACATGAAGTTTAAAATAACAAAGACATAACCAAACGAGCCAACAAGCCAAGATATGCCCACTTGGGTTGCCTCTGGAACTACCTGGTCTAACTGGTGGGCTACTTCTGGTACAACCACCACTCGCCATTTAAGGGTAGTTATATAGTCGATGCTTCGTTCACCTTCTTCTTCGATGATCAAAACACTCGACCCTGGAGAAAATGAAAGTAACAAAAGGTCCTAAAGACCAACATAACAGGCCCTAAAGACCAACAAAGAGACATAACCTTTATTATAGTAAATATGTAGAGAACTAGTAACTCTTTCTTCTTCCTTGCTCCCCAACACGCACTTAATCGATCTTTGATTCCATAATACCACCATATAAATGAACCAGTAATTACCTTGTAATCAAGAAAAAATCTTTCCAGTATTTAATTCATTTTCAAATCTGGTATAAACCCTAATGGAACAAGTTCATCTCTTCATTTCTTCCATTCGACAAACATTATTGATGTCTATTCTACATCCATTGATCTTGATATCAAGAACCTCATTATTGTTTCATCACTATAATCCTGAGTTGAAATTTCTTGATTTTCTATTCTGCCCAAATAATGGTGAAGAACACATCAACACATCTATAATTGAAATAAAGAAAACAAAAGAGAGAAGAGAGATGGGAGAGAAATAGAAAAGAGAGGATCCTAGAGACTACACATGGAGGAAATACTAAATAAAACAAAAGAGAAAGGAGATCCGGCGAAGGGAGAACCCTTCGCCGGAGGAGCAAACACTGTTCAAATTAGTTGGAAAAGAAGATTTAGATATTCTTGACTTCTTAAAGCTTCTCATTATGTACTTGGAATCAACCATCCTATTTGCAACCAAGTCAGCTAGGTTACTCAATCATAGCATTTTTTGCTTCACTAATCAAGAAAAAAATGAGAGGATCAAAGAGTTGTCTTGAGCAAGAGCTATACACAAATACACAATGAACTTTGTCCGTAAGCACCCAAAAGATCTTGTCGAAGTTTCAGAATGCCTCATATTACTTCGGGTAAATCTTTAGTTGTTATTGAGAGACAAAATGATTTTATTTTCTAGATAATTAAAGGCCAGCGCTTTGGGGAAAGCTAAATAGTTTCCGGGGTGTGAAATTTTAAAGGGAATATGTATAATTTTAGAGATTTTCCGGGGAAATAAATTTTAAGGGGAAATAAAAAAAACACTCCACCTCACCTCAATCTATCTCCACCTCACCTCACTCTATCTCCACCTCACCTCTTTGTTTTCTCCGATTTGGTCGCCGACCGGAAAATTTTCTGGCCGGCGACCTAATCGGAGAAGATTGAGGTGAGGTGGAGAGAGAGTGAGGTGAGGTGGAGAGAGAGAGAGAGCTGAGGTGGAGAAGTATTTTGCTTTCCCCCTAAATAAAATTGTCAAACAAAATTGACCAATTTTTGACCAAGTCTTCAGACCCCGGAAACTATTTAGCTTTCCCCAAAGCGCTGGCCTAATTAAAGTATCTGATGATGAATACAAAGGAGATATCTTAAAATCTTTAGCTGTTCTTGAGGGAAAAATTAATTAATGGTCTAGAGGTATTTTTGGAATGAAAGAGATACAAAATTACCTGATAGATAATCGTAGATGTTATGTCACATATAAACTGTAATTTCACATATGATTTATTAGTCATTCAAAAAAATCACTCGATTTTTTATTTGTTTATTATGTCTAATATTTTGACCTAAAAACCCGTTTCTAACACGAATATATATATATGTATATATATATGTATTGTATTTGTAAGGCTTGAATCCCTTTGGGAAACCAAATTTTTAAGTATCTCTAACCGTATTTGTAAGGCTTGAATCCCTTTGGGAAACCAAATTTTTAAGTATCTCTAACCAGTGGCGAGGCCTGAAATTTTTGACAGTGGGAGCACATTTTTGAGTAGTTAATAAAAAAATAAAGTAAACAAAATTATCAAATAAATATACATCTATAATTATCCTCGACGAATTTTCATCTTCTGAAACTGCAATACAACAATTTTATTACCAATAATATCAAAGCTGAAACACAATGAAATAAAAAAAAGTTAGTATTATTATTCACCGTTGTTTTGCATAATCTGGATACCTTTACGCCCTAATGTATAAAAATAGTTATATTAATACTATTAAAATTTAAAGAGAGGTAGAGGACGAAAAAGAAAAAAAACACTTCAGTTTAAATTAAAAACAGGTCAAGACTTCAATTGGATTGGAATCGAAAACAAAAAAGTATAAATCTCAAAACTTAATGTTAATGAGTTACTCTGAACCGAAGAGAAAACAATATTAAAAACATGCCGACAAACATAAAACTAAACAACCATAATACCTAATAAGAAAAATGTTAAATCCACTCATCACTTTTGTCATATACACCCACACAATGGTATTTTTTGTAGGGGTGTTCATTTAGTATTCGAACCGACCAATCCAATCCGATCCAAATGGATTTGGACGGTTTGGGGACCAATCCAATAGTGATCCGGATTGTTTCGAATGTTAAATGACAAAACTGAGTGGTTTGGATCGGTTTATGGATTTGGTTGACGGATAACCGAACATACCGAACCAAACCATTTAATGTTATTTGATAGATGGCTGAGATTTAATAGTTAAGCTAGTTTCATGTTTGTCGATATTGTAGCTTAATGCATGTCTAACAGAAAGTAAATGCGTGGAGAATTGTAACTTAATTCAATAGTTAAGTTAGTTCCATGTTTTTAAGTCGAAAATGCAAAATTTTGTTTACGGTAAAATGTCACAGGTGGTTCGGTTATCCAACTGATCCAAACCATTCATGCATAGCTCGGATCGGTAACCAAACCAAAATCATGAGCAGATTGGTTCGAATTTAAATTTGAAAAAACGAACCTTTCGGTTTGGACTTTGGATTGACCCAAAAAGTCAGTTATCCAACCGATGTCACCTCTAATTTTTTGTTCAAAATCAAAGATATTGTGGGTGCATCTAACAAAAATAGTGGTGCACTTAATATTTCCCACCTAATAAGTGACTAATGGGTTGGACTTTAGAATAAAAGGTAGGGTTAGAAACTTACAATTAAATGGGCGGGCATTTATAAAGTTAGCAATGGGTTGGAGTGTGGGTTATAAAAGCTCAAACTATTTGGCTTAACTTTTATGGCTATTACTGGTATCACCAACCTCAATTTGGGCACAATTACTTATTGGAAAATGGATACCTCAGATGAAAATATAAGAAACTACACAGTAACCTCTAAACATTCCACCCACTGTGGAAATCAATCATGGGCATCAAAGACACAATGTTCGATCATATCATTGGTGATGGCAGTAAAATCAATAAACTTACAGATCCTTGGATAGAATCTTTACCTAATCATACACCAACCCCTGTGTTTGAACTACCCCCAAACCTCACCAGGGGTTCTCATCTCATCAATCACAACACAAAAAGTTGGCAAATATCGACTCTAAACCAACACTTTGATAATGTTACAGTAGAAGCTATTTTGAACATACAAATCCCAACAATAGCAAGAATAGACATACTCATATGGTGCAAAACAGAAACAGGTAAGTTCTCATCTAAGTCTTTTTTATACTACCATTAAAATTAACCCTCCTTTACAGTCAGATTTACTTTCTCTGGAAAAAGCTTTGAAAAAAAAACACATATGCAACCAAAAATCCAACTCTTTGTTTGGAAGGTTATTCATAATGGTATTGCAGTGCTAGATAATATAGGAAAAACCATAAACACTGTCGATCGAACATGCAAGATCTGTGGTTTAGAAGATGAGACTGTGTACCACCTATTTGGTGATTTCCAGGGTTTCCAAACCCTCCTTACTTATTTAAATTCGACTCTTACGAGTGAGATCTATCGCAACCCTATCAATACCATCATAAATCTACTCAATACTAAATGTAGTTCAAAAGATTACTGGTATGATTATACTTATCTCATTTGGCACTGGTGGAAAGTAATAAACGACCTCAATTTCCAGAATCGTCCGATCAACTATCAACTCTGTGAGAGTTAGGGTTTGAGAGAATCAGGAATGAGGTTGTGTTACAAATACAATCTTATATATGGTCAACCTTGGTCAACAAGTCAGAAGACTAGGGTTTCGGTCCAAGTCAGCAAGTCAAGGTCAAACAGCAATCCAGGCCCAGCTCAACTCTGTTTCTTCTCATTTACTTTAAGCACTCCTATGAGTTAGTTACCTGTAACAATAAAGTTAGTTAGTTAGTTAGCTAACAAACTACTAATAACTATTTTCTCTTCTCTTTAGATAACTCTACCTATAAATAGAGTTTGTAATTGATAAAGAAGATTGATTGAAATAAAACTTAAGAATTCTTACCAAGGAAAACTAACATGGTATCAGTCTCAGCTTAGATCCACCAAAATTAGGGTTTTCCTCTTTGAATTCAATAGCAATCGATTTAACATCTCGCAAAATCAAACACATTACCAAGAAACATGATCAAAA
This sequence comes from Eschscholzia californica subsp. californica, assembly GCA_002897215.1. Lineage (NCBI taxonomy): Eukaryota > Viridiplantae > Streptophyta > Magnoliopsida > Ranunculales > Papaveraceae > Eschscholzia > Eschscholzia californica. Next base: position 1,369,440 of record BEHA01050316.1, on the reverse strand, counting down.
TTCAGTAAAATCAAACATTCACAATCAATTTTGTCTTCAAAATTGAAGAAAACAGAAGAATTGAAGAAAACAGAAGAAGTTAAGTTGAAGTTCAAGAAAACTTACTTTTTCTTCAGACTTTTCTCCAAAGCACGCTTCCACAAGCAATAATGGCTGCAGCAAACTTAGGTAATCTTCCTCCAATCTCATCTGTTACTAGTTTTATAACAGAGAAACTTGATGACTCTAATTACTTGATGTGGAAGGATCAAGTAGAGACTTTATTAGGAACCTATGATCTTTTAGGGTTTGCAAATGGCACCATTGAAATACCACCTCAACTTAAGATCATTCATGGTGTTGAGCAAGTTAACCCAGATTACCAAGTATGGAGAAGTAAAGAGAGTTTTGTACGATCTTATCTCAAGAGTACTCTCTCAAAAACAGTTTACTATGATACATATGGTCTCAATTCTGCTCAAGACATATGAAATTGTCTGAATCTTACTCACAATGAAGGACTTGAGTCCAAGAAAGATCAACTTAGAAGAAAGTTACAGAATATTAAGAAAGGAAATGCATCAATTTCTGAGTATCTTAGAGAAATTAAACAGCTTTCAGACTCTCTTTTATCAGTCCATGACAGAATAAGTGATTCAGATTTAGTAAGAGTTGCTATTCAAGGTCTTAGTTCAGACTATGATCAATTTGTTATAGCCCTAAGAGCTAACAATGAGCATCTTTCCTTCATACAACTAAAGTCCAGACTTACCCAACATGAGCAGTGGATTCTTTCTAGGGAACAAGATCATGAGGCTTATTATGTTAGAAGATCATTCAATAAACCACAAAACAAGCCATCTCCCACATATTATAGAAATCAGTACTCTGACAAGAAAAATGTTCCTTCTACATCTATGCAACAGGCTCACCCAGATAATATCAAACACAAAAATCAAAGGGCAGATGACTTTGACTTCTCTACTATACCCTGTGGTATTTGTAAGAGATGGGGTCATTCTGCTGGTGTTTGTTACTTTAGATTCATCAAAAATAAGGGCCAAACTGGTTATCATACAGAATCTGTTCCTCAAATGGAGGGTCAAGGGTCTGGTTCACAAACAGAAGGTCAAATAACTAAAGTGGAGTCTCAATCTTACCTATATGAAGATGAATCACTCATAGAATCTAACAATGCTGTTTTATATGACTATGTCTATGAAGATGATGATACAACTGAAATATTTCATGAATGTCACACAGCTATATGTATTCATGATGATGATATATGTTCAGAAGGGTCTCTTATACAGGAAGAATGTCATGTTATTACAAATTCAGCAAACTCAGAAATAAAAGATCAAGCTTGGCTGGCTGACACTGGTGCCAGCAGCCATATGACAGACTCTGTGACAAATCTTACTTCTATTCAGTCATACAATGGTTCAGAATCTGTCATGGTGGGCAGTGGTAAGCTTCTGCCTATATCTAGCACTGGTTCTTCTCAATTATCAACCTCTACTCATGACTTTACTCTAAATAAGGTTCTATGTGTCCCTAGTTTGAAAAGAAACCTATTATCTATCTCTAAGTTCACTAAAGAGAATTCATGTTCTGTGGAATTCTCTCCTTGGGGATACAATATAAAAGATATTTGGACAAAGAAAGTATTGGCTGAGGGTCCTGTTAAAAACAACCTTTACCCAATAGAAGTTCACTCAAACAAGTTACAGCCTGAAAATGCAAATATTGCTCAGGCTGCTATTAGTTATGACATTTGGCATGCAAGGTTAGGGCACTCACACAGTGGGGTACTTAAACAATTACATAAAGAGAACAAGATAGTTATGTCTACTGTCACTACTAAGATCTTTTGTAAATCATGTGAATTGGGCAAAAGTAAATGCCAACCATTTGATACTTCATCATCATTCACTAGTACACCTCTTTACTTGGTGCATTGTGACATTTGGGGTCCAACCCCTGTTTGTACTCCAAATGGAGCTAAGTATTATATTCTTTTCCTAGATGATTTCAGTAAATACAGTTGGATTTATGCTATGAAACTGAGATCAGACAGTATTAAGTGTTTTACCCACTTCAAGGCAACAAGTGAAAATCTACTTAAGACAAAAATTGTCTATTTCCAATCTGATGGAGCACCAGAACTCAAAAATGGGGATTTCAGGAAGTTCTTAGATTCAAATGGCATCTTATTTAGATGCTCTTGCCCTTATACTCCACAGCAAAATGGCAAGGCAGAGAGAAAGCATAGACACATCACTGAACTAGGTAATACCATCTCTTTTCATAGTTCTTTACCAAAACATCTATGCTATGATGCTTTCAATACTGCAGTATACATCATTAATAGGGTTCCAACACCAACTTTAGAGGGTTTATCTCCCTTTGAAACCCTATTTCATGTGTGTCCTGATTATACACAACTCAAAGTGTTTGGCTGTGCTTGTTATCCACATCTTGGGGAACTTAGAAAGGATAAGCTCAGCCCAAAAAGTGTCCAATGTGTTTTTCTAGGCTATAGTGCTGAACACAAAGGATACAGGTGCTATGATCCTGTTTCTAAGAGAATATATATGTCTAGGCATGTCACTTTTGATGAGAGCAACTTTCCTTATGCTAACATCACTAATTCAATGCCTAGTGGTGATCAGATTTCTGGGTCTCAGATATTAATACCTCTACCATCCTTAGTTACTACTCAGTCTGTCTCACCAACTTTGGGCACATCTAATATTCCTACTGATCCACCAGCAAATTTGGCCACATCTAGTGTTTCTACTGAGTTGGGCATTTCTAATACTAGTACTAGTACACCAGCAAACTCATCAAGACAAACACAACAACAGAATACTGAGTATGTTACTACTAGAGGCAGGAATGGCATTATTAAGCAAAAACAATTGCCATCTGATTTTGTTGCCCACTTTTCATCATCTCACCCTTTAAATGTTGCTTTTTTATCCATTTTGGAGTTACCCACTGAGCCTACTACTTATAAGGAGGCCTCCAAACACACTGAATGGGTAAAAGCTATGCATGAAGAATTCATGGCATTACAAGCTAATGAGACTTGGTCCTTAGTACCTTACAATGATTCTATGAATATTCTTGGGTGTAAGTGGGTGTTTAAGTTGAAACAGAAAAGTGATGGGTCTATAGAAAGATACAAGGCAAGACTATTAGCAAAAGGCTTTCATCAACAAGAGGGAGTGGACTATGAAGAGACTTTCAGTCCTGTGGTAAAATCCAATACTATTAGATTGGTACTGTCTCTTGCTATCTCAAAATCATGGCACATAAAGCAATTGGATGTATCAAATGCCTTTCTTCATGGCATTTTGGATGAATCTGTGTATATGATTCAGCCCCCAGGGTTTATTCAACAAGGTAAAGAAACTCATGTTTGTCACTTACACAAAGCTTTATATGGCTTGAAACAGGCACAAAGGGCCTGGTTCAACAAGTTTGCCACATTTTTATACACATATGGGTTTCAAAAGAGCAAATCAGATCACTCAATGTTTGTTCTTCATAAGGATTCAGATATGATGGTTCTTCTACTTTATGTAGATGATATCATCTTGACAGGGAGCTCAACTATGCAAATTTCAGCTCTTATTACTGCTCTAAGTAGTCAATTCAAGATGAAGGATTTAGGGGTTTTATCTTACTTTCTGGGAATTGAAGTCACTCATGATAGTTCATTCTCTTCAATAATGCTAACACAAAACAAGTACACATTACAACTTCTGAAGAAAGCAGGGTTATTGGAATCAAAACCCTCAAAACTTCCTGTATCTAGTGGACAGAGGGTTTCTCTTCATGATGGTGATAGTCTACCAAACCCTACTGAGTACAGAAGTTTGGTTGGTGGTCTACAATATTTAACCCTAACAAGACCAGATATCTCTTTTGCAGTTAACTATACTGCACAGTTCATGCATTGTCCTACCTCAACTCACATGGTCTTGGTTAAGAAAATCCTTCGATATCTTAAAGGATCAATGGGTTCTGGCATTCGTTTGGGTTCAAGTAATCTCGACACACTCACAGCCTATTCAGACTCGGACTGGGCAGGTTGTCCTGACTCTAGAAAGTCCACTGCTGGCTACTGTGTTTTCTTAGGTTCGAATCTCATCTCATGGAGCTCAAAAAAACAGGCTACAGTGGCTAAGTCCTCAACAGAGGCAGAATATAAAGCACTTTCAACGATGGCTACAGAGGTGGTTTGGATTTCTTACCTGATGGCTGAGCTTCGCCTTCCTCTGCAAAAACCATTCATCCTCTACTGTGATAACATTAGCGCGAAGTATCTTGCCTCGAATCCGGTTTTCCATGCGAGAACGAAGCATATCGAAGTGGATTTTCATTATGTTAGGGATCTGGTTTCTGAAGGTTTGGTGGTTATTCATCATGTTCCAACTCAAGATCAACTCGCCGACATCTTTACCAAAGGGTTAGCTTTCGATTTATTTCAAAAGCTTCGATCCAAACTCATGATTCATCGTCCCTCTTCCTCATCAGTTTGAGGGGGGCTGTGAGAGTTAGGGTTTGAGAGAATCAGGAATGAGGTTGTGTTACAAATACAATCTTATATATGGTCAACCTTGGTCAACAAGTCAGAAGACTAGGGTTTCGGTCCAAGTCAGCAAGTCCAGGTCAAACAGCAATCCAGGCCCAGCTCAACTATGTTTCTTCTCATTTACTTTAAGCACTCCTATGAGTTAGTTACCTGTAACAATAAAGTTAGTTAGTTAGTTAGCTAACAAACTACTAATAACTGTTTTCTCTTCTCTTTAGATAACTCTACCTATAAATAGAGTTTGTAATTGATAAAGAAGATTGATTGAAATAAAACTTAAGAATTCTTACCAAGGAAAACTAACAAACTCATTATCACCAAGTTAAAAAGAGATCTCAGGTTTGCTCCCTCCTCACCCTCCCTTTCAACTAATGCTCCTCTCTTACAGATCAACGAATGGATTCCGCCAGATCCAGGAGTTATCAAAATTAATGTTGATGGAACTCAGGGACGAAACCAAGGTTAAACACGAAGGGGGGCCAATGTACTACAAATTCTGTCGTTTTACTAGACAATTTATACTTCATTTATAAGAAAACGTCTTTGTGTATATAATTTGAAATAAAATAGTACCGTCAAAACGATGATTTTGTTTAACATCATTTACTTTCATCACTTGAACACGTCTTCTAAGTAAAAGTTTTCGAAACTAAATTGTTTTACTGTCAAAGTTTTTAAGACTAAAATGAATAACAATTTGCTTTTATTGTCCGATCCATGTGAGTAATTGGTCTCCATGTGAGTAATTGAGTAATTGGTCTCCATGTGAGTAATTGGTCTCCATGTGAGTAATTGGTTTGAACCCGGGTCACCTAGGTGATAGGCAGACAATCAAACCTAGAAGCCTATTCACTTTATTGTTATATATTGCGCATTATTTGAACTAATAACCCGTTCTGACTTGTGGTTATAACTTATAATGTATGTTGCTATGGCTAGGTCGAGGGGGGCCACAACCCCTTCTGGCCTAGCTGTAGTTCCGTCCCTAATGGAACTTATAATTCCTCTCGAGCATCAACGGCAACCATTGCTAAAACTTTTGAAGGAACGATTGTGGGAACCAAAACGAAATTATTCAACCCTAAATCAGCATTACACAGTGAGCTCATGAAGGTGGAGATAGGATTAGATTTGACTGAAGATATAGGAGCCTCCTCTTTTATAGTGGAGACTGATGCTCAAACCCTAGTAGCATTCCTATCGAACGGTCACCAAGATGTCCCTTGGAGACTAGCGAATGAGATCAATCGTATACGTGAGAGGATCCTTACTACCCACGCTACCATTCAATTTGCTGGTCGAGAGAGCAACACTCAGCGCATGACTTAGTGCATTCTATCTTAAGTCCATAATTTGGCTTTATTTCCATTTAGCCCCTTTCTGTTAAAATTTCATTTTGTTCAGGCCTTGTTGTATTGTACTTGAACTCTTTGATATCAATGAAAGGTTATTTCAAAAAAAAAGAAGCTCAAACTATTATGTGGGCACCCCAATTTATGAATTCAGAGGGAAACTCACATTTGGGCCGTGGGGGCACGTGCCCCCTATGTGGGCTCGCCCCTGTCTCTAACAAAAAGTAGACATACAATGTTAACTCACTTGCATCTCCAAGGGAGGCCTCCAAATGCCCGTCCAGATGAGCATCTTCTCTAAATTTGGGATTCACTTTTGGAGGGACAGTCCAATAGTTCCAACACCATTCACCTTCTAAAACATTTTAATTCATATTTTAATATGGTATTTAAACAAAAAATCTTAATATAAATATATTAAATTAAAACAAAGACTATAAATATATGAAAAAACGACTAATATATTAGATCAAGAAAACATAAAGAAAAACATTGCATGAAAAAAATATTAGACTAAAAAACATAAAAAAAGGGTTGCACTAGTAAAATTAAACTTCTTCATTAATACGGAGGTAAGTCTCCATTTTCGTACCCATATCCGCATCCACTTCTAGATCCATATCCGTATCCACTTCCATGTCCACCTGCCTCCCCCCTCCATTAGAATCATTTTCTCAGTGATTTTTCGTTTCCTTAGACAGTAGTATTGACGTTCAAGCGGGATTGAATGACTGCGCGTATTATAATGCATAACATGATTGTAGAGGATAAAGGTGAAGATCATGTGTCTGTTCATAATTAAGTATCCCGAAAGATGAAACACAACGTTTCCAACAATTTTTACCTGTACAGAAGAAGATTAAAGATAATCAGACTCATATGCCCCAAGAGATGCTTTGACTGACCATTTATGGGAAAGAAAAGGTAATGCTTCCCATTACCAATTTCTAAATATATTGTTAGAGACAATAGGAAGAATTGACTCAGTTGTCAGTTACCTTTGTATGTGTTTCAGATTGTACTATTTTATTTGTATTATATTTTCGTTGTCTGTGTCTCAATTGTTGATTAATGAAATGTTGCCAACAACCTTCGGTTGGACTGGTAAGAGGTTAGCGTTCCACCCTAGAGGTCAAGGTTCGAGACACACTGACATTCAAAATAAAAATATAAACAATGAAATGTTAGTTATGTTATTCTCCATATTATATTTTCTTTTATTAGTTACAACATAAATTGGAAGGAAAGTTACTATATAGAAAATAAAATTGAAAGACATAAAAGAATGAACTACATGAAATGACAGCTTAACATCAAATAAAGGATTCAAATACATTCTAAGAAAGAACACATACTCAAAACAGGGCCAGTCCTGGCCCAAAGCCACAAAAGCGGCTTTGGACCTCCAATTTTAAAGGGCTTTTTGGTTGGGGTTTGCTAACTCTATTACTATCACTGCAATTGTTAGCGTGAAAGAGTAGTTAGTATATAGGTCCTTGCACTTCTTTGAAACCTAATTGTCTAAAGTGTCGGTTGACAATACTAAAATAAGTTTCATTTTTTCTTAATAATTTTATGGGAGATTTTGACACTGACCCCCACTTTTATATCAATATTAGGACTACACTCCCGTTTTTTTTGAAACTTTTGATTCACACCCCCACGTGGACGGAAACCGTCAAGTCGAAGTTAAATTGCAAGTGTGTGAATTGCACATGTGGATTAAGACGAAAATGCCCAGTTTACATTTTAATTCCCACCTCAAGACCATCTTCTTTCTTCACCTCCTTAGACTACAATGGCAGCCACATCACCTTCACAAAGAACAACAACCATCACCTTCATCTTCTCCAAAATCTCAAAAAATCTCTGCTCTTCCTTTGTTTTCCCCTCTTTCTTATAGTATTTGGGAAAATCTAAAAAATCTGGACAATACTTTGTTTTTCCAGGATTTAAGGAGCAAGTAAAGTGGGAATCTCGGGTGTCATTTACTTTGTGCAATTTCAATCTGATTTTTAATGTTTTAAAACTTAAATATATCTAGAGATGCTTCATTTAGGGTTTGTTTTCCTGGATTCTGAAATTACTATTAAGTGTTCTAAACCCTAATCACCATTACCAAACCATAGGCAAAAAAAATGATTCTAGTGATATTCGTAGTGATGGCACCGAAGATACTGAATGTAGTGACCATAAAATCCATCCTCAAAACATTGAATAAGCCCTAATAAAAACCCAATAAGATCTTTCCATTATTGATGTTTTGAAGTTAGAGAGAGAGAGAGAGAATACCGTGAGCATCCATATTTGCCTTTCCACTTAAGAGCAATTTGACAACATCAACATGACCTTCACAAGCAGAAATATGCAAAGCTGTTCTTCCATCTAAGTCAATGCTATTAACATCAATACCTTCTTTCAACAAATCTTCAATTCTTTTCACATCTCCTTGAGAAGCCATGAACAATAACTAATCGTTGAATCTAGGTTATCAGGAACGCTTAGTTCTTCCTGAATTGAGTTTTTTTTTTTGAATTTAGATCCAATGATGGTTGTCTCCCAAACTGAAATTCTTAACTTGCAGAAGGAAGTTCAAGGGTTGGGAAGAAAGAATCAGGTATTAGATACAACGATCAAACAAAAAGCTCTCCTTGAAAAGAGTTATCGATCCAAACCGTTTTCTGGTGTCTATAAATTAACTACAAAATCAATCCATTATTTTGTGGTCGTAGGAGATGAAGGTGGTAGCCGTGGTTGCGATGGACGGAGAAGATAAAGATGGTGGCGGTGGTTCTTTGTAAAGGTGGTGTGGTTGCCATTGTAGTCTAAAAAGATGATTAATGGTGAAGAAAGAAGAAGATGGTCTTGAGGTGGGAATTGAAACGTAAAGTAGGGTATTTTCGTCCTAATCCACATGTGCAATTCGCACACTTGAAACTTAATTCCGAATTAACGGTTTCCGTCCACGTGGAGGTGTAAATCAAAAGTTTCAAAAAAACGGGGGTGCAGTCTTAATATTAATATAAAAGTGGGGGTCAATATCAAAATCTCCCTAATTTTATATAAAGCAGTTAAAGAACTCAAATTTGTAGGGCTGGTCCTAATTCAAAAATTACAAAGGACTCAAGTTTTAATTTAAAAAATAAAAAAAGTCTAAACACAAAAGTTTGGAGGAGTGAATAGTGCCCCTCCATATTTTGAGGCACGATTCACGGTAAAAAATTTGGAGCACGGTTCCCCCCTTCCATATTTTGAAAGTCACCAGAAAAATGGCAGGCCGACGTCTTTCACCAGTAAAGACAATGAGGTGGCAAGATAGATGAAGTGGAGGAGAGAGGTGATGAAATGGAAGAAAAAGGAAGAGATGACGTGAGGTTTGTGTTTTCAATATTTTTTGAAATTAATTCCAGTTTAGCCCCCAAAAGGTTGTTCTAGAAAAAGTTGAATTTTTTTTTTTTACTCTTTGAGATCAAATCGAACTGTAGGACACTATAGGGACCAAAACGTACGGTGAATTGATCACAAATTAGGAGCTAAAACAGAATTAACCCCTTTATTAAAGACATACAAAATAATATAATATTTAAGATGCTTATGGATTTTCCTGAACAATAAGTTCTTATGTCATTCTTTAATTATTCTGAATTCCTTAATTTCTTACGTTTTTATTGCTTTCTTATTACTTTCTTGTTCTTCGAGAATTTGAGCATTCTAGTTAATTACTTTTATGAGTAGTTAGAATGTTTCTTTAAACTGAGTGTTGAATGCCATTGAAAATCTAAGACATTGTTTTTTTGTTATCGAATTGATATAGGATTATAAGAATGAGAACCAGAGGAAGAGGAAAGCTCTTGCATACGTCATCTTCTTAAACTAAGTGAGTTGAAGATAAACTCCAACAGATCTGAGATTTATTAGGTTTTTAGGGAGAGAAGGAGAGGGAGAGGACGAGAAAGATAAAGGGGAAGAAAGAAGAGGGA
>BEHA01050316.1:1334736-1354045 GCA_002897215.1 Eschscholzia californica subsp. californica | reverse complement strand
CATGTAATCTAGATCTGATGTTTTCATTCAAATATTTAGATGTTTCACATCTTTGATTATCTTCAGATCAAATTGAACTGATAGTACAGATAATGATGGGTATTAGATTCCAGTTATTTAATCTCAGATCCGTATGGAAAACACTTTGTCTGTAGTATACATTATGTATACTTTATGTTACATTAGTTATACTTTTTACTAATATGGTGTTGTAAATAACATGTACATATATAAAATTTGTTACAAATTATACATACTTTCTGACATAGTGTAGTAAAAAAATTTGTAATAGGTATAAATTATAGTTTTACATGCTACAAAGTATGCGTACTTTTTTTACAATTGACTGCTATTATCATACATACAGAACAAAGTACGTAATTTGTTCTGTACAGTTTGAATTGTTTACGTAGCTTAACAATTTGTCTGTATTGAAAAATATCCATAATTATAAAATCAATATCAAATAATTTAATATATTGTTTTACAGAACAGATGGAGATTCAAGCAGATTCATCACTACAAAGCAAGAAGACGATACTAAAATCCGATGGTTGGGATAAAATGTTTACTGAACCTGGTCAATTATTTCCCGGGGGTGCTAAAGCCTTTCGATTTTCTCTTCGGCAATATAGTATAAATACTGGACATGATTTTAAATTTATTAAAAATGATTCGAAGCGGGTAACTGCTGTATGTCCTGTTGAAGATTGCAAATGGAGAGTACATGGATGTGCTCCATTGAAATGCGAATCTATGTTTATTTTGAAAGACATGGAAATGAAACATGACTGTGAAGATTTCATTAAGAAGAACAAGAAACCAAAAATAAACAGTTCATTTGTTGGGAAACTTATTTTAGATGAGGTTACAAGAAGTCCAGATCGTTCCACAGCAAGTCTGAAGAAAGATTTCTTGAAAGATTACGCTGTCCAACTTCCATATTACTACACTTACGAGGGGAAGAAAATAGCAATGAATGAAGCATTTGGTCAAGAAGGAGATTCCTATGCCAAACTTAGATGGTATGCTGATGCCTTTTCACGTACCAACCCAAACAGCATAGTACAACTTGAAGTTGACGAGGTGTCTCGGAGATTTAAAAGAATTTTCATTGCACCACATGCTTGTATAGTTGGCTTCCAATATTGTCGACCAGTTTTATATGTTGATGGGACTTTTTGCAAAACTCGTTTTAACGGGTGCATACTGGCTGCTGTGGCTAAAGACGGTAACAATGGTAAATTCTGAACATTCTTAAATTTATCAAACTTAATATAAAAAGTATCCACTTTTTTCAACATCATATTACATTTTTCTGTGTACATTACTATATATTTACAATAAATTAAGAAAACTTTACATAAAATTATATATGCTTTTTTAGATTTTCATACTTTATATTTATGTACATTACTATAAATATACCATAAATTATGAAAACTTTACAGTAGTATCCTTGATAAATATTTAAATATAGAGTACTTTCACTCAAATATTTTCAAATTATAGGTCTATTTCCGTTAGCATATTCTGTGGTTGATGTTGAGAATGACCAAAATTGGGACTGGTTTCTAAGGCATTTGCGCAATGCTCTGAATATGGAAAAGACTTATATCTTTATTTCAGACTGTCACAACGGTATAATCAACGGTGTTAAGAACATTTTTCCGACAGCACACCATTCGTTTTGTGTTTGGCATCTAAGGAACAATCTGAATTTAAGATTGGCAAATGGAGCTAGAAAATCAAAATTCTTCCAAACATTAATTTTCAAGGCTGCTAGAGCTCTTCCCGAGTCTGAATATCACGCAACTATTAACCAGATGATACAGATGGGTGGTTCAAAAGTTGCTGCATTTTTTCAATCCTTAGACCCTTCTTCTTGGGCAGATGCTTTCTTTCCCGGTATAAGGTACGATCAGATAAAATAGTCTATTCATTTCATTATCTATATTGATTTTTTTTTAGAACATTATGTACTTTACCGTATAAAGTACTGACTTTGTTACGCAAATTACATGTACTTGGCACAGCAGTTATACATCTTTTCTGTACAGTATTTATTCTTTATAAAAATAATTTTCATTTTATAATAAAATATAATAAAATTTACATACTTTTTTTTTATACAGATACACAGCGATATCATCTCAACTAAATCAGAATCCTTTAACAATCAGATTCGTCATGCTCGTGGACTACCAATTACAGCAATGTTGGAGGCAATTCGTATTCATATAATGAACAAAATGAACACAGCACGCGAATTGTCTAAAAAATGGACGACATTCTTGTGTCCAACCATCACTGATCTGTTGAAAGCAAAATATGATAGTGCTGCAACTTGTAATATTGCCCAGGCAGCCCCATTCATATTCGAGGTTTACTCAGAACCTTCTCATTGTGTTAATCTTCTACAGATTTCTTGTACTTGTAGAAGGTGGCAAGTTGATGGTGTTCCTTGTGAGCACGCAATGTTGTGCATTAAAAGCTTGTCTGAAGACCAACAAGATTGTTTTTACGATCCTATTTGGACAACGGAGTCTTATGTGAAGACTTACCAGGAACATATAATGCCTATATCCAATGTTGATGAACCAAGGATTTTTGATGAAGCTACCAAAATTCTCCCACCGTTGATTCGTCGTAGACCAGGTCGTCCAAGAACAGTACGGATCGAGAGCTCGGGAAATATGCCAAGAAAATTAAGGATATGTGGTAGGTGTAAGCAACCTTCTTACCACAATCGCAAAACATGTAGGGCAAACATTTGATGTATTTACATATGTTACATTACACTTTCAATCCACATAATTTAAAAATATTCAATCTTTTTTTCCTACGTTTTGTTTCACTATTCTATTTTTATTCTCTATCAAAAGGGTATACTTTAGCGGTTTTGGTATGAACCTTGCCTAACATATGTGGTTAATATTAAAGAACACCAATTACACCAAATACAGTACAATTGATGTATTTGGTGCAAATTAGTTAAAGTTTGTACAGACTTTAAAGTTACATAATTTTTCTGTTTAAAAGTTCTTGTTTTGTTTCATAAATTGACTGTTATTTATTGTTAAAGTTTCATACTTTGTTTCATGTTGTCCGTACTTTATTTCATTTTTTTTACATGTGTCGTACATAACACGTTATTTATCAACACGTTATTCATATTTGTATCATAAATTAAAGGAAGAAACTTGATAAATTTCAGACATTTTTTCAACAAATATGATATTTTAATTAAAAATTACAGTTCCCATCCAAATATTTTATACTTCAAACTGTCAAATATAATTCATTACAACTATTTTAAAATCCAAAAAATAAAACCATACTTTAATTTAAACTATATTAAAGTTTTTTTCCACAAATCTCTGGTTTCATACAATAGCTCGTACGTCACTTCCGCTCTTCTACGCTGAGCTAATTCAATCCAATCGTGCGCAAGGTATTCATCCGGTACTCCCCATTTGTAATGTTTCATGAATACTAAATCCATATGAAGCATAACAAATAGTCCACAATCCGCACTGTCAATCATTGATATAACAATTAATATGAAACCACAAAATAATTTATAAACTATATAACTATCTGTATGCATTACAGTAACCACAAAAGTGTGAAATATTTTGTACTTACTTTTCTCCTTGTTGATGATCATACGGCGTCTTCAAAATCTTACATTTTTTCTTAAATTCAGGACTCACATATTTAGTTTTGTGAAACACATCTAATATGTATTGTCCATATCTTGCAGCATTTTCTTCACATTGTTTACGGAGCTTTGTGTCAAAGAACAACGAGTTGTAATGGGTCCAAGACTGATCAAAGTAATCAAATACTAACAAAGTCCAATGAATACCCCTACTAACATCTGTACTCATCGAATGACACGTTGGAGCAACTATATAAGATATAAGCCCTCTTTCAGCCTCATTTATTAACCGATCTGATAGGTGGGGGTCTATGTTTGACTGAGCTGACTTGCAATTTATCATTGTCTGTCAAATAAAAACAACATACTGTATCAATCAATATGAATACTTTTCAATAAAGTATTTATAATTTATGACAGACAATACACATATTCTGAATAAATTATACATACTTTTCTAATCATTCTAAACCTTTCATCTTTACAAAAAATGTAATGTATACAGATAAAAACTTTTCTATTATGAAATTATGAATTCTGTAATTAAAACTTACCCATAATTCATAAGCGAGAACGAACACTTGTCCATCCCCTTTTAAAACTTTGGAAGATAGATGCTTTGACCACCAATTTATAAGCTGAGCATCGGTTTCACAGTTCATCATAAGCCAATTCACCTCTCTTCCTCTAACATCACTTGTCAGATTTGATTCCCATACAATTGTTCTGCATGTTAATTGTTGTTAGTTTAAAAAATGAATTTATAGCAAAATATTTATATTATATTAGAGATAACAGATTATGTTTGTTACAATCATCATAATGTAACACAAACAACAAAACATTTCATAACATAGACAAAGACAAGTATTAAACTTCTAATTCATTACTTCATCTTCACTCCTTGGTTAAACTCCTCAAGTAGACCCTTCTCATTGTCTTTCACTTTCTTCCAAACTTTGCTCTTCTTCCAGTTGCTTGCTAAGTGGTTCATCATCATCAATCGAAACTCCCTTCCCCTTTTTATCCAATTCTTCAACATTCACAACTTCCTTCTTCGCAATCTCCTTTTTTTTTTCTTTCTCGGTCTTTTCTTTTGGCTCGGCCTTTTCAGTGAGTTTTCTTGTTCTGGGAGCTTGTTTGATTCTCTTAATAAGAGAATTCTGTTTTGGTGTTTCAACCGGATCAACTGTTTTGTCCGATCCCCCCTTAACAGCTTTTGATTTTGTTCTCTTCTTCTTTACTGTGGTTGGAGTTGTCTGGACAAAGTCATCATCTATGAGACTATCTGTTTCAGCATTCTCTTGATAGGTTTTTGCAACTTGAACAACGTCGGTGAAGTCGGGTGCATTTGTGAAATCTATTCCCAAATCAAAATTGGGAGTTGAACTATAATTCTGCTCTTCCTCATTATGCACCAACACAATGGCTGTGCATGGCACGTTTCCATCATCATCTGACAACATAAATCATGTGAAAAAAAATCATTTGTCATAAAATTTACAAAACAGTATATATCATTTTTTCCTGTGACTATAAATGTATCTGTAAAGTATGCATAATTTACCATCAATTATAAATAAATTCAGTATAAGTATTTATAATTACTGACCTTCCTGTTGTTGTTCTTCAACATTTTCTTCTTCCTGAACTTTATCATCCGGTTGTACTCCATCAATCTTCTCATCATTGACATTATCTTTATCCCCAACATTATTTTCCTCCTCATTCTGTTCCACATTATCTCCACCAATTCCTTCATTATAATCATTATGAATCAATGATTCATCCCTCTGTTCACACTTTAAAAGTAACTTCAGTTGTATTACTTCATTCCTCAATCTTTCAAGTTCCTCATCCTTTTTCTTTAATTCTTCTCTTTGTTTATTCACTTCTCTACTGAGTGCTTCCATCATCTCCAAGTTATTCAACTGTTCTTCAAAAGGTATTTCCACAACTACCTTTTCAGTAAACTTTAACAGTTCCTTCTCTTCTTCACTCACATCATCCACAACATCCTCATAAACCTGTATGTATAAATTTACATAAATAACAGAGTGTTCTGTAAATGAATTCAACAACGTTATGAAAGTATATATATATTTTATAATAAATTACATATATTTTTTAAACAAATATTACATATTTGTAATGAATTTAAATTTCAATCAATGAATGTACAGATAAAAAGTTGATTTTACCTCCTCAGGTACAAGTCCAACTAGATCTTTTTCCATCCCATTTCTAAATCCATCCACAGACCACCTCAAGAACCTTGGGTATCTTGTTGCATTCAGTGCATTTTTCGGATACAGATTAGTATGCATGCACACCCAGAACTAAATGAAAAATATTACATGTAAATTATTCATACTTTATATGAAATAATATGGAATTTAGATAACAGAGGGTTGTAAAAATTTACTCACAGGCAAAAGTAACAAGCAACCAGATGCTTTGGTTGGGTCTTCTGAATGTTTGTCTATCGTTTCCATCATATATGAGTGTATGGCTCTTGGCCATGACACCCTGTTGATTGCTCTTCTAGACTGGATGTTCTTATAAATGCTAGGCAATACAGTGAAACCAGCCAAAGTGGCAAACAGGAAGCTCGCCGAAAATATCATAATTAGAAGACCAACAAATTCTATTGCTGGTTCACTGTTCCTCACGCATTTCTGAAGTGCATTCCCAACAACAGCACTTGAAAGACCCATATTTTTGTTTCTTGATGCTTCAAGTGTTTCCTTGAAATACTTGGTCAAGAACGCACACTTCATAGGATCTAGATCATTTTTCTTAGGGAAAGCCTCATATTCAGAACCCTCCATGGGCATTCCCAACAACAAAGATACATCTTCAGGTTTGAATTCTATCTCAATACCCCCAATAACAAATTTCTTTGTCGATTTTTTATATCGACAAAGAACATCCAAAATGGCAATTGTTGGACGACTAGTATAATTCTCCCTTAATATTGTACCTTCTGCCACAGCATCAAACAATTGACTGAAAGGAGTTTTGCTTATCTCCTCCTTCATTTCTTCCGTCATATAGGAACGGATGCTATTGATCAACTCAATTGGTTTGCTAAGGGTGTATCTGAATAGTGCCGATGTCTTTTGCTCCGGTATTAGTTTCTGTTCCCCTACTATATCAACCCACCTACTAGAGCTTCCTTTGTCCTTCAACTTCAAACTTTTAGAACTACCACCAGCCTGCAAAATATTACAAAAAAATACAATTGTAAATATAACATAAATCATGTAAAGTACGAATACTTTACCTAACAGGATGAAAAATCCTATAAACAGAATGAATATTTTAATGTATATCACAAATTTGTATATACAACAAGCCATAAACTGTTAAAAGATCAACACATATATGTAAATTAATCATAATTTATGAATGTAGCTTCACAATATCAATAAATTATATCATATTCCAAATACATTACCTCAGATACTGATGTTTCTTTAGTTTTTGATTTCTTCTTAACAACTACTTCTTCAACAGTGGCCTTTCTTTTCATTGGACTCCTTCTTAATGTGCTTGTTTCTTCAGTAACATTCGATTTAGATTTACCTTTAGGTGCCATATTCAACCTTTTGCTGCAATAAACAACCTTTTCATTAAACCCTAAACCAAGATCAAAAATTTCATGAAACCCTAAATAAAAAAAAATGGTTCAATTTTCCATAAATTATATGTTTTTTTTTAACACAAAGTATCTTATTATGAAACAGAAATAAAAGTTTAGAAAGAAGATTTAGGTTTTTCAAGTAAAACTAAAGATTTCAATGTCGAGAATATCTTCAAAAACATCTAAAGATCTATTATTCATGAAACAAAATCGATTTTGTACCCTTTTTTTTAAAATAAGAACGAACGAAAAAACCCTAAATATGTTTGAATCTCCATTAAACCGAAAAGAAACTTCCTATTTACAGAGAAATCTTTACCAAAATCAACAAATCCTCTTCAATAGTAAGTTAAAATGACATGCAACAACTATTTATAATGATTTCAACGAAAAGAACCTCACGTTTCGATTTAAATCGATTTCATAACGAAAAGGGGTTTATGAACCAGCTTACCTTTTCACCTGAAGAGGTTCTTCAATGAAAAAGATGGATGGAGAAGATAAAAGGATGCAAACTTTCTGGGTTAGACGATCTCTTTAGGGTTTCTGAACGAGATCTTCGGACGATTTGGTTGAAAACCCAAATCGAGTAGGTTTAGAGAGAGAAACTGTTTTTATGAAATGTGACATCCACTTTCTGTTTCGGCTTCTATAGATTCTCCTCAAATCACGCCCACGGGTTTTGGGAAAGTTTCCTAAAACCCTCGGAAATTCAAATATCCCGGGGTTTTTTGATTTGGGAT
This sequence comes from Eschscholzia californica subsp. californica, assembly GCA_002897215.1. NCBI lineage: Eukaryota > Viridiplantae > Streptophyta > Magnoliopsida > Ranunculales > Papaveraceae > Eschscholzia > Eschscholzia californica. The sequence continues at coordinate 1,345,992 of BEHA01050316.1, read as the reverse complement.
ACATTGGGTAATACCAAATAAATTACACATACTTTATGCCCTTTTTTTAAAAGGACCAAAAATCCATAATCTAAGAAGAGTGGTCTATAAACCTATTATCAATTTGATTTTGGTCTATATACCACGTGTAGTCATTACCATTTACTACGGGGTCACGAGATTTTGGCCAAATTAAAGTCTTAAAAGGATTTAGGGTCCTACCTTATAAAAAAATAGATTTTTAGTCTTTCTTTCAAAAATTCTATTCATCTCTCTATTTTGGTCCCTCCACCAGCCCTCCGCTGATGTGGCGACATATCACTAGAGTCATATCAGTGAAAATATTTGATGAAAGCGAATTACAGTATGAGTCATATCAGTGAAAATATTTCTCGAAACATATTTATTTGATTCAATATTGAATAATTAAAATGATAAACAAAATACACAATATAACCTGCTGCTATAAATCGCAGGGAATTCAAAATAGATCATAAAACACAAGGATTGAGATTACAAGCTAGAAAAGGTGGATATAACGATCAATAATAAAACTTTGGTGGTGGTGATGACGAAGACATACAGACATAGTTACCAGTAACAATAGATAAAGTTGGGGGGGCAGGATTAATAGTATGGTAGAGCAGGTGAGGGTGGTGGTGGAGATTTGTAGACGTATTTAGGAGTTACTACCGGGGATGGAGGTGGTGGCGATTTGTAGACATATGGTGGTGGTGGAGGTGAACTATAAACGTATGGTGGTGGTGGTGACTTGTATTCATATTTTGGAGTTACTGCAGGGGATGGAGGTGGTGGGGATTTGTAAACGTAAGGTGGTGGTGGTGGAGAACTGTACACGTATGGTGGCGGTGGTGACTTGTACTCGTATTTTGGAGTTACTGCAGGGGATGGTGGTGGTGGAGACTTGTAAACATACGGGGGTGGTGGTGGAGAACTGTAAACATATGGTGGTGGTGGTGAATTGTAAGCATATTTAGGAGCTACAATCGGAGAAGGAGGTGGTGGGGATTTGTAAACGTATGGTGGGGGTGGTGGAGAACTGTAAACGTATGGTGGAGGTGGTGGAGAACTGTAAACGTATGGTGGTGGTGGTGACTTGTATTCGTATTTAGGAGTCACTACAGGAGATGGAGGTGGTGGAGATTTGTAAATGTATGGTGGGGGTGGTGGAGAACTGTAAACATACGGTGGTGGTGGTGATTTGTACTCGTATTTAGGAGTCACTGCAGGAGATGGAGGTGGTGGGGATTTGTAAACGTACGGTGGTGGTGGAGGAGAGCTGTAAACGTAGGGTGGTGGCGGTGACTTGTATTCGTACTTTGGAGTTACAGCAGGAGATGGAGGTGGTGGAGATTTGTAAACATATGGTGGTGGTGGTGGAGAACTGTAAACATATGGTGGTGGTGGTGGGGAACTGTAAACATATGGTGGTGGAGGTGACTTGTATTCATATTTAGGAGTTACTGCAGGAGATGGAGGTGGAGGAGATTTGTAAACGTATGGTGGTGGTGGTGGAGACTTGTAAACGTATGGTGGTGGTGGTGGAGACTTGTATACATATTTTGGAGTAACGACTGGCGGAGGAGATGGGCATGTACAATGGCATGTTGGTGGGGCCGGAGATGTGTAGTGGTACGTCGGTGGTGGTGGGGATGTGTAGTGATATGCAGGAGGTGGTGGTGATTTGTAATAGTATGTCGGAGGTGGCGGTGAATTATAAACATACTTTGGAGTTACAACTGGTGATGGAGGTGGTGGAGATTTATAATAATATGGTGATGGTGAAGGTGGTGGTGGAGACTTGTAAATGTATGGTGGGGGTGGCGGAGAACTATAAACATATGGTGGGGGTGGTGGAGAAGCATAAACGTATGGAGGTGGTGGTGACTTGTATTCATATTTAGGAGCCACTGCTGGAGATGGAGGTGGTGGGGATTTGTATACGTATGGTGGTGGTGGTGGAGAATTGTAGACGTATGGTGGAGGTGGTGGAGAACTGTAGACGTATGGTGGTGGTGGTGACTTGTATTCGTATTTAGGTGTCACTGCAGGGGATGGGGGTGGTGGGGATTTGTAAACATATGGGGGTGGTGGTGGAGAACTGTAAACGTAAGGTGGTGGTGGTGGAGAGCTGTAAACATAGGGTGGTGGGGGTGACTTGTATTCGTATTTAGGAGTTACTACGGGAGATGGCGGTGGTGGAGATTTGTATACATAAGGTGGCGGTGGGGGAGAACTGTAAACATAAGGTGGTGGCGGTGGAGAACTGTAAACGTATGGTGGTGGTGGTGATTTGTATTCATATTTAGGAGTCACTGCTGGGGATGGAGGTGGTGGAGATTTGTAAACGTATGGTGGAGGTGGGGGAGAACTGTAAACATAAGGTGGCGGTGGTGACTTGTATTCGTATTTAGGAGTCACTGCAGGGGATGGAGGTGGTGGGGATTTGTAAACATACGGTGGTGGTGGAGGAGAACTGTAAACGTACGGTGGTGGAGGTGGAGAGCTGTACACGTAAGGTGGAGGGGGTGACTTGTATTCGTATTTGGGAGTTACTGCAGGGGATGGAGGTGGTGGAGATTTGTATACATACGGTGGTGGTGGGGGAGAACTATAAACATAAGGTGGTGGTGGTGGAGATTTGTAAACATATGGTGGTGGTGATTTGTATTCGTATTTCGGTTCAACTGCAGGTGATGGAGGTGGTGGAGATTTGTAAACATATGGTGGGGGTGGGGGAGAACTGTAGACATATGGTGGTGGTGAATTGTAATCATATTTTGGAGCTACAATCGGAGAAGGAGGTGGTGGGGATTTGTAAACGTAAGGTGGTGGTGGAGGAGAACTGTAAACGTACGGTGGTGGTGGTGGAGAGCTGTAAACGTAGGGTGGTGGGGGTGACTTATATTCATATTTGGGAGTTACTGCAGGAGATGGTGGTGGTGGAGATTTGTATACATACGGTGGTGGTGGGGGAGAACTATAAACATAAGGTGGTGGTGGTGATTTGTATTCGTACTTAGGTTCAACTGCAGGGGACGGAGGAGGTGGAGATTTGTACACGTACGGTGGAGGTGGTGGAGATGCGTAAACATATGGTGGTGGAGGTGAAGGTGATGGAGGTGGTGGTGATTTGTACTCGTACTTAGGTTCAACTGCTGGAGATGGAGGTGGTGGTGATTTGTAGACATATGGTGGTGGTGGTGGAGATGTGTAAACATATGGTGGTGGTGGGGACTTGGAGTCATATGTAGTCTCAGCTGCTGGAGTTGGTGACTTTTCCTGGTAGGCTGGTGGTGGTGGGGAGGAGTATCCATCTAATAGTGGGGTTTTCAAATCTGGGGTTGTAACAGAGGTAACAGAATCAAGGGAAACATCAGCCATGGCAACTTTGGCTATCAAAAGGATAGCCAAAGTATAAGCCAGGCAAGGCCAGAGCCGAGCCATGTTGGACAACAACTTGAGTACTCCCTGGATGAACAGGGAAGGAACAGGAAGATGGTGAAGAGAGTTTGATGATATGAATGGGATTTCTAAACCCTTTATATAGTGAAACAGAATATTGACATTTTCAAATTTTCATCTCTCTCTCTCTGTTTTATTCGACTAAAGAAACAACTATACGAATTCATTCTAAATGGAGTACCACTAACTCCCATGTTGTTTAATTATTTTAAGTTCCTACTACATTCGATCCAGATCATTAGAGAGAACAAGTCAATGATTTTATGTCGGTAAACATCGTTCCGGATGTGCTTAAGTTTATCAACCTAGAGGTTCCGGTGATACAAAAGCCTCCCCCTTGAAATAAATATGATTGAATTACGTACCGCTTCATAGAATAATTCTATTTTTATACCAAACTTGGATTTATTGTGTATAGATTTCATTTGATGGTCTTGTAATCCACCCGATGATCAAATTTCATGAATTTAATCAATAGAGCTTAGTTTTGTGAGGTTGAATATACGAAACATTGTTTTATGTGTCCTAATCTAATATCCATTACTGCTATTCATATTCATATCATAAATTAAATCAAGATCTTAATTACATTTAGCATTTCCCTGAAACATTTTGTTTTGAATATGAATGTAGTGACTAGCTTGTTTTCTACTAATGTGATGTTTAAATGGGAGTATCTGGTTAAGATATAAATTTTCATATGGAATAGAGAAAACTCCATTCTCTCGAAAAATAATGTAGATGAATATAGATTAAAGGATGAAGTCGGCCATAGACGTATTTAACACTATTTTTCTCTCAATTCAGCAGTTACAATAAAAGAGAATCCAATACCACTTGTTTCTTGTTCTTTGAACTATTTAATCACATACAACTCACACCATACTCTTAACACAATTCTTTTATCCAAATAAAATTGCATTAGACTTTCCTTTCTAACCTAACTAATTATTGGATAGAAGTCCACTTATAATGGCCCCTTAATTTCTGTATATGATAAATTGATAATATTGGTGAGTATTTAAAATGATTTTTTTTTTTTTTAGGTTTGAATACTTATTTTTGAAAGAAATATATATATTTTTTTGTTGTAAAGAATGAAATATACTTATGAAAGCTGAAATCTTACTCCATCTAACTATACCTCAGTTTTAGGTTAAATTGCTTGGCCACTCCAAATTTTTGTAGAAGAATTTGAATCTTAGCCAATAAAACAATTTTAAACCAAAAAATATATAAATTCTCAATTGCAATTTAAGAAAATAGATACTATTGTTATTAGGGTCCGTTGGGCTAAATTACGATTAAATTCTTTTAATGGGCCTATCGACCACCCAAAATTTTTATCAGGGGAGATCGAGCCACGTGAGTACATTTCGGCACGTGAGTACCTCCAGAAATGTTTTTGGGTCCATCATCTTTTGATAAATGATGTGCATGTCCCAAACAACCCTAATTTACATAACATAATAAGAAGATTCTATGAATCTTCATAGAATAGTATAAAGTTTAATTCATAATGTAGTATGAGTCTGTATCGTGATGCAACATAACGTATTATGAATAAAAAGCTGATTTGAATGAAAACCTTTTGAATTGTTTCATACATGATTCATAACATATTATAAATTACAAGTTATTGTCATTATTATTTCTTCATGTGTACCCTGTTTTAAAAACATATGCAGCGAGTTCATGACATGATATGTAAATTGTGATTCTCACTTATTGTACATATTACTCAAAGAAATTTGTTTACATAGATCTAAGTTAGTGTTGTTTTGCTTTTCGAAAAAGGAAAAGGTAGTAAGAGAAAACAAAGAAGTCATAAATACGAAGATGTGATGAGATTTAAGAGAAAAGAGAAGACAAACAAAAACTAAATCTAGAACATTTCATGAGTATTTTTGGATCTAACGCTTAATAGATGTAGATCTTAAATCTTATAGGTTTCGCATATAGAAGGTTAAAGTGGGCATTTGAAACAAAATGGGATATCTAGAGATTATAAAGATTTCTTAGGGTTAACTTAATCAAGATATTGTTTCTATGAATTATTAGAGGAAAAATTTATGTGCAAAATTTATTGTTGTCAAAATTCATCATTAAGGTATTTTCATCATAAAATATATGGAATCTTCTTATAACATTTTTCAATTCTGACAAAAAATTTAAATGTAACACGTTTTCTCACTTGTTTGGTAAAAAAAAAAGTTGATTTTTCAATCATTACAATATTGTTTTCAATAAAAGTATGTTGTAAACTCATATGTATTTTGCTGACATTTTACTAGTTTTCTAGCCTTTTCTTGATTTTATTAGCATTATATGTGTGGCATGTGCTACGACTTAGTTAAAGTAGGTGAACAAAAGTTTGATAATTTATTAACTAGCATTTAGTTGATATCAACAACATACTTACATATAACATACTAGGGTATAGCCCGTGCCCTAGGGCACGGGCAGTTGTACTAATCAAATTTAACGAAATTGTTGATGAAATCAAGCAAATTGTCATAAACTTATCTTACCAGAAATGTAATATTTGGCACAAAAAATTAATGTAAAGATAAACCAACAATCTTGTAAAAAATTCTTTTATATTAAGAAGAAATATATATGTTGAAATTTAGAAAAATCAAACGTAACACATTAATCATGGTACATTAAGAAAATAAGAAAAACATATTCAGTTTTAGTTCTTTTACATAAGTTTTGCAATACCCAAGAACTGGTGGTTTTTTTTTCTCTTCGTAACACTCATAAACTTGATCTCCAAAAGACCCCATTTGCATTTCCCTGCAGAAGCAACAAACAACATTTCAACAACTATAAAAAAATATAGGTATAAGAGAGTTGTATAAATCAAAATACCAAAATGAATAACTTCTCATTTTTTTCTTAATCACTTCCAGATTTCACTAATATTGGAGAATCAAAACAATAGCTTTTTCTTGTATCTCTCTCTGGGTGAATGATCAACAAAACATAAGATGTCAAAAATATAAACTAAACGGAACGAAAATTATGGTAAAACACGTTTACTAAATACTTTTCGTTCTGAAGTTGGACTATGGAGAAGCCAAAACCTTAATTAGATAAGCCATTACCACAACTCTAGAGTTCCTAGCGGCGACACACCATGTTCACCAGCGCCCACGCGAAGAATAATAATAGCAGGATTTATAGATGCACGTTGGCTCCTCTTTATCTGCAACCAAAGTTCAGAAACATGTCGGTAGAGGAAAGGTTTATCAGAACTCAGAAAAGAAGCTTCACTCTCCATTTATGTTCCTTCATGATGGGTTGGACTTTTTTTGCTATTTTATCGAGAATCTTCTTTGCTTCATCTTTTCCAAAGTTTTTAAGAACTTTAACTTCCGAGACTTTGTTAAGATCACAAAAGATCCAGTACACGATGAAAAGAAAAAAAATTTCATCTAATCCTATAACCAATTAATTTATCAAAGTATATTCGACAAATTTATATATCTTACCATAGAAACCCCAAAAGAGTAAAATGCCCAAAACAGGCAGTTAAATTACATAAGCGTGATAAAAAAAATGAAATGATGTTATGCGAACAATAATTTTTTTTAATAATTGGAGGCAAATTTACATTCAATCTTTCATATAGATAAAATCATCATGATTTAGACAGGGTTTCAATATTTTCAATCAAAATCTCAATATTTATACAGAAATGAAGGTAATGCCACAACCCAATACTCACATAAGCAAGAAAATAAACCAAAACTGAAATGCGTATTTTGCTGCCTTAAAAATCAAGGACATCAAACGAAAATACTTTTTCAGGGCCCCTTGCATTTGTGTATGATCGGAGAGGACTCTTGTTTGTTACTCTTGCCTTAATTGTGCGCTCTCCTACGTACGTTGCCAGAGCTCGAAAAGGTAGTTCCTTTGTGGGAGTTTTTGGTGATGATAGATCCATTTTCTCGATTGGACAAATTATGATTTGATACCCGTTATAGAAAACTAATCCATTCTATAGCTAGAAAAGTTAAACTTCTAATCAGTTATGTATTGCATTTGTTAAGAACAAACACATACGTTTATGTTAGTAACACAAAGAAGTAATACTCAAAGTGAATCTCATGTTGATTCAAGAACACACTTATTAGTAGTAATCAATCCACTTCATTCGACCACATTGTTGATTCAAGAACCTATATTGATAAGAAATCAAGATGAGTACTGAGATACAACCACATGGTATCAAAAAAACTATAATAGAAAACCTCGAAAAGTCTAGTTTCGACACTTGCTTATGGCGGTAGAGGATTTATTAGTTTCTAAAACTGACCACATGAACCTAACGAAACTATAACTTTTCCCAGATAAACAAAAGCTACCTTACATATTTGGGACCCAGATGTAGTTACTTTTGTCTTAGAAGCACACAAAAGCAAAAAACAAAAGAAAAAATTAAATTTAGGGGTAACATACTATCCTAAAACAAATAAATTTAGAGTAAAAGACCCCATTGATAAAAGAAAAACTGAAATTGTTCCCTGTTTCAATACTTCAATATTAACAGCGAAATCAATTCCACCAATTCCTTCTGTGACTTCTTCCTCTGTAATCAAACTATAAGAAATATGATATAGTATAATCTACGTTAAAAAAAAACGAAAATATTTCATTCATTTAAGGTTACCCTATATTTATAATGATATTAAAATATTAATATAAAACAATAGATACTTAAACCAAATTATATTAGGAGATTCAATGTCATAATTACTTAGATGAGTGTCACATGATAATGTCCAATACCATTAATATATTTTAGGTATATAATGGTTTTGAGGAGTATGGTCAAGTGCTAATGAGCTTCCAAAATCAATATTATACAACATTCTAAATTTCTTTTTTTTTTTCGTAAATTCGTTATTTATTTATAAGAAGGAAAAGATTATTGTTTTTTAAATAGATAACTTTATTTCTACAAAGGACTATATTTTAAATTTTGAGAAGGGCTTCTAGACAATATCCTTTATTAAAAAAAGATGTTTGTCCCAGTCATCGTTTTCCCTTCTGTTTTATTATATAGATTTTTTTAGTTGCTTAATTTAGATTAGAACAATTTTTGATATTTTCTAGCATTTTATTGATTTTAACAACATAATCATATATAACATGTGTTATTACTTGGTTAGAGCAGGTGAACAAAAGTTTGATTATTTATCTAATATTTTATTGATTCAAACAACATACTTAGGTATAACATGTTCTTTGAGTTACTTAGTTTATATTAACAAAACTTTCAATTTTTTTTCTTCAGAATTTTACTGATTTTAACATCGCAATTATATTTTAAAATAAATATTCAATCTTGTTTTCATTTAAAATATGCATGCAAACTGATATATTATGCTGACATTTTCAAAAAATTTAGCATTTTGCTGATTCGAACAACATAATATGAGTTGTTAAAACAAATCATAAATATTCTTGTAACATTTCTTTGATTTTTGCATAAATTTTGGTAACTCTACCAACATCTTCTAAACGTTGAAAAATTCACCATATTTTTACAAACAAAAATAAGTTGGATATAACTACAATAAAAGTATACAGATTTCTCGCAAAGTTTTACATTTGTATTCTTTTACGTTGGTGCTTTCACACCATTCAATGTTTATTTATTATGTAAGTGCACATGTATGAAATGAGGAATAACTAAGTAAGAGTCATGTGATCCTATCTTCACCCATGTAGGCCAAACATTATATGGATATACTCAAAGATAATCCAAAAATATTGTCGAAATCGTTGTGGTATTTCTAGCATTTCTGTGATATCTTGTAGCATTTTCCATTAACATTCAACATTTTCAACGTATTTCACGATATTTGTACTAAATCTTAGAGTAATTAAAATTAAGAGAAACTCATTACAACATAATCAATTACAACATAATCCAGTACAAGAACTAATAACTTAATTGTTCAAAAAAAAGAACTAATAACTTAAACATTTTTTTCCATTTATCCTTAAATTCATCCAGTGACAACCAAGTTAATTCAACTCTCTTCCTTTGCACTTGTATTGTTAAATCTTTGGCTAACATCCTGTGTGAAAAATGTTTATAGTTAGATTCGACCACAAGTTCATCCACGTGCACAATCACATACAACCACAATCTCGTTCGTAAATTCGTAAAATATAAAGTGTTCAAACAAGTGCTTGTAATTCATGGAATGATAAAATAAAAAAGGTAAGAGAATCGAAATGTAAAACTAGAGTAATTTTGCGTGTAATGCTGTTATGTTTGTAAAATATTTTATTTTTTGTCAGAGTTCAGAAAATGTTGGTAACATTTCCACAATTTACGCAACATCAAAGACGTGCTACAAGTAATTTAAGGGTGTTGTCGACTGCAAAAGAAACACACTCATTTAAAATTACAAAACGTAAATGATTTTCTAGGTAAGTCGGAAAATTACAAAATGTAAATATGCTGTTAGAATCAACAAAATGCTATGAGAACATACAAAAAAATTTGCAAAATATATAAGGGAGATGCTAGAGTGCCCAGTTTTTAGCCCATTAAATTGCCCAGCTGATGTGGAATCACTAAAAGACAAGGGTTTTTCAAAGTTTGACTACGGTGGGGACCGCTTTTATTTCTAAATAAGGAAAGTTGGGCATTTTAATGGGCAAAATTGCTGGGCACTCTATCATTTCCCAATATATAATTACTTTTCATGCAAATTTTTTTGAGAAAACAAGATTGTAGAGAGAGAAAGAGTGGACAAGATCTGAAGAATTTTTTTTTTAAAAAAGATTGATATCCTAGCTTTGAGAATAAAAACGACAAAACCATGCACGGTGCAACAATCTATCCTTGAAAAATTTAACGAGGATATTGTAAAAGAAGAAATTTAATCCATTAAGATAATGTTCTTTTAGGTTTTCTCCGGATGAAGACTAAGAAGTGTGGATGAGTTTTCTCTGTGATTCTCTAGGTTTTCTTTTGGTGAACTGAAGAAGAGAGAGTTATGATCGATTTTCTTTGGCAAAAGATTCGGGAAACATTCTTTTAAACGGGAAAGACAATTTTTTTAGAGTTGAAAACTTCTTATTGAAAAATAATTTTCATGAAACCGAGAAGACTATTTGTTCTTCTAATCTGGGTACTTTTATTTAACCTGAGATATGTTAGGTATTAGTAGAAAAAAGAGAGGTTAGACATGTAAATTACTCCTAATGAATTTATTTTCTATTTAATACTTGGGCTCTAAACCCATTGACCCTGTGATTTTGGACCTAAAACCCATGCCCAATTTTTTAAACTTTGTCTCCACCTTACTAATTATATTATCATAAATTTGTAATGTCTATACTTAACAAAAGCTTGAGTCATACCATAAAGTGAAGTCAATACTAGATTTGTGGTAGGATAATAAATATCGAATAATAAATTGGTAGCTTTATAAAATTCTGTTAGAAAATATAAAAATGAATCGCATTTTTGAAATTCATACATATTCAAATCAAATTGATTTTCAAATCCAATAAAGTCAAGAATTACTTCTTTATAACCACCATATGATTTTAACATTAGATATGTTGCATTCCAACGAGTAGGTTCATCTTCATAATTTTTTTTGGGTCTTAGACCCCTATCTCTACACAATTTCGTGTAATGTTGTCAGCTAGAAGTTGAAGTACAAATGTACACAACAACATCAGAATTCTTTTTCAATAAAATTAAGATCCTCATCAAGAGCAATTGTTTTAATACCGTCTTGAACAACTAAATTA
>BEHA01050316.1:1311877-1327595 GCA_002897215.1 Eschscholzia californica subsp. californica | reverse complement strand
GGGGGGGGGGGGTCTATCATCTTAATCATGGGATCAGATCTATGATCGTAAAATTAAAGGCTCAATCGCTCATTGTTGCGATGCGTACGTGCGAAGTGCGTTCCTTTAAAGCTCCATAAACGCCCACACCACGCGTGCATGATGCAATCCACGCAAAACACCATATCATTTCAAGGACTATAGGACACATACATGGAAGAGTCTATATAAAGAATAACACTTACCATATATTTTAGATGTGGGACTAACTCAATAATCCCGGTTTAGAGTTAGTTGTTCTCATACCAAACTAATTTATCAACAACTCATTCATATGAACCGGATTTAGACAAACTTTAAGTCTCAATCCAAGAGCTCCGACGAGACGAATCCAACAAGACATTTTACTCGAGAGTTTAATTACTCTAGTGCCCTTAAATTTAGAAAGTACCTGTCAAGCAGCTTTTGAGTTAGGTACCGATTCCAATATTTAATGTCATAGAAGGTCTTTGGTGATCTTACAAATTGACAGTGAGACTGATAATGGTATTTGCGAATTTTATTTATAAAGCAAGTAATAGAGTTTTATTTTCAAATTCCTTCTAAACAAAACTTCGAGAAAAATATATTATCAGTAGTGATACTCACTGCAGGAAACTAATATAAGATATTATGTAGTTACAACTTCGTCGATGTATAAAATAAAAAAATAAATGCCTCAACTAAAGAGCATAGCTTATTTTTTGTAAAATAAAGAAATATAAAACTCACGCCGAAAAATAACTCTGACGAAAGGGACACTTGGGGGTATCATCATATTACTAAACGTATTTATCGAAACCCATTTATTTAATATTGAATAATTGTCATGATAAATAAAATACACAATATAACCTGCGGGTGCAAATCACAGGGAAATTCAAGAAAGGGAAACACAGAAGGATTGAGACTACGAGCTACAAAGGTGGAAACAGCGATTTATAATAAAATGTTGGTGGTGATGGAGACATGTAGACAAAGTTATCAACAACAGTGGGTAAAGGTGTGGGCATGATTAATAGTATGGTAGAAGAGGTGAAGGTGAGGGTGGCGGTGGTGATTTGTATTCGTACTTAGGTTCAACTGCAGGGGATAGAGGTGGTGGAGATTTGTAAACGTATGGTAGAGGCGGGGGAGAACTGTAAACATAAGGTGGTGGTGGTGACTTGTATTCATATTTAGGGGTCACTGTGGGGGATGAAGGTGGTGGGGATTTGTAAACGTAAGCTGGTGGTAGTGGAGAACTGTAAACGTATGGTGGTGGTGGTGATTTGTACTCGTATTTTGGAGTTACTGCAGGGGATGCAGGTGGTGGAGATTTGTAAACGTATGGGGGTGGTGGTGGAGAACTGTAAACATATGGTGGTGGTGGTGACTTGTATTCATATTTAGGAGCTACAATCGGAGAAGGAGGTGGCGGGGACTTGTAAACATATGGTGGAGGTGGTGGAGGTGGTGGAGGTGGTGGAGAACTATAAACGTATGGTGGGGGTGGTGGATAACTGCAAATGTATGGTGATGGTGGTGACTTGTATACGTATTTTGGATTTACTGCAGGCGATGGAGGTGGTGGAGATTTGTAAACATATAGTGGGGGTGGTGGAGAACTGTAAACATATGGAGGCGGTGGTGGAGAACTTGATTGCTCCAGTAGCTAAATTAGTTACTGCTATAGTTTTTCTCTCCATAGCCGCCATCAGAGACTGGTATCTTCACCAACTTAACAACAATAAAGCCTTTCTCTAGGTGATCTAAATGAACAAGTCTATATGAAACTTCTTCCCGGATTCTCCTCTGAAGGAGAGTCCAACGTTTGTCGCCTCCAAAAATCATTGTATGACCCTAAACAAGCATCCCAGCAGTGGTTTTCCAAGTTTTCTTTCGTTCTTTTATCTAAAGGTTTATCTCAATCCAAAAGTGATTTTTCTCTATTTACGTATTGTTCGGCTTCCACTCAGATATTCATTCTCGTCTACGTCGACGATATAATTATTACATGCAATAATGATGTTGCCATTTCGCAACTCAAACCTTTCCTTGATCATACCTTCTCTGTTAAAGGTTTAGGCCGCTTATAATATTTCCTCGGTATAGAGGTTTCTTGATCTTCTAAAGACATTTTTCTTTGTCAGCGAAAATATGCCCTCGATATAGTCAAAGAGTTCCGGACGAACTGCTTCCCGTCCCTCTGGCTTTCCTACGGAACAAAAACTGCGTCTCAGTCCTTCTGATGGGATTCCTTTACAAGACCCATCCTTTTACCGTCGACTCATTTACCTCACCGACACACGCCCCAACATCACTTGTGCAGTAAATAATTTGTGTCAATGTATGTAGACTCCAAGTCAAATCCACTTAGATGCTGCTCATCGTGTGGTTCGTTACCTAAAAGGCTCCCTTGATATGAATCTTTCTCTTCACTGACAATTCTCTTCACATTAATGATTTCTGTGATTCGGACTTGACGGGTTGCCCATCTACTCGTCGCTCTACCACCGGCTAGAGAGAGATAGGGAGGGAGAAGATGAAGATTAAGGAGCAATGTCCATGCGTCGATATTTATTGACTAAATTTTTATTCCTCAGAGAATTTTCTTTATTCCCCAAAGCCGCGACCTATTGAGAAAGAAGGAATAAGAAACCTTTTAGGTTCCTAAAGGGATGATCCATATATAAAAGGTTAAAGTGAGTATTTGAAATAAAATATGATGTCTACCGATCTATAATGAAACATAAAGATCTTGTATAAGACTTTATAAGGGTTTAGAAATATTTATGGACCTTGGATTGGTTTTGTTTCATACGTTGAGCTTAAGTTCTTCATGGGCTCAATTATTGGACCCAAGGTAATTTTATTTAACAGGGAATTGGCCGAAGATTCAAATTTTTTTCCCAGTTAAAAAGATAAGGTATAGTTTTTTTTGGTTAAAAATCCAAAATTTGTATTTTTTGGTTAAAACCTTAATATAGTTTGCAAAGCTCATTGCAAGCTGTTGCTGTAAACCTCTTGCAAAGTTGTTGCAAGGTGTTGGAAATCTCTTGCAACATCCAGGGAGTTGAAGACTAAAAATAATTGAGCGATCTTTCTTTCTCCAACCGAAAAGTTTATAGAAAGTTTTGACAAAATTTCTCATGTGTAAAATCTTTCCTTTTTCTTACCAATTAAGTAGCATAAGACGCCTTTAGTGATCCTACAAAGTGCTAGTGAGACTCATATTTGTATTTGTGAATGTTGTTGCAAAGCAAGTTTAGAGCTTTGTTTTAAAATTCTGTCTAAACAAAAAATGCTGAAAAATAACATCGGTGGTACTCAATGAAGATAACTAATATATGATATTACCAAGTCACAACTTGGCCGATATTTCAAATGGAAACTAAATGCCTCAACAAAAAAAATGACTTACTTTTCTAAAGTAAAGAAATATATAACAAACAACAAAAATAATTTTGATGAATGCGAATTAAAGTACGAGTCATATCACTGAAAATATTTCTCGAAACATATTTATTTGATTCAATATTGAATAATTGAAATGACAAACAAAATACAACATATAAACTGCCGGTATAAATCGCAGGGAATCCAAAAAAGATCAGAAAGACACAAGAATTGAGATTACAAGCTACAAAAGCGGAGATAACGATCAATAATAAAACTTTGGTGGTGGTGGTGATGAAGACATGCAGACATAATTATCAGCAGCAGTAGATAAAGTTGGGGGGCATGATTAGTAGTAAGGTAGAGCAGGTGAGGGTGGTGGTGGAGATTTGTAGACGTATTTAGGAGTTACTACTGGGGATGGAGGTGGTGGCGATTTGTAGACATACGGTGGTGGTGGAGGTGAACTATAAACGTATGGTGGTGGTGGTGACTTGTATTCATATTTTGGAGTTACTGCAGGAGATGGAGGTGGTGGGGATTTGTAAAGGTAAGGTGGTGGTGGTGGGGAACTGTAAACGTATGGTGGCGGTGGTGAAGTGTAGTCATATTTAGGAGCTACAATTGGAGAAGGAGGTGGTGGGGATTTGTAGACGTATGGTGGGGGTGGGGGAGAACTGTAAACGTATGGTGGAGGTGGTGGAGAACTGTAAACGTATGGTGGTGGTGGTGACTTGTATTCGTATTTAGGACTCACCATAGGAGATGGAGGTGGTGGAGATTTGTAAATGTATGGTGGGGGTGGTGGAGAACTGTAAACATATGGTGGGGGTGGTGACTTGTACTCGTATTTAGGAGTCGCCGCAGGAGATGGAGGTGGAGGGGATTTGTAAACATATGGTGGTGGTGGAGGAGAGCTATAAACGTAGGGTGGTGGGGGTGACTTGTATTCGTACTTTGGAGTTACAGCAGGAGATGGAGGTGGTGGGGATTTGTAAACATATGGTGGTGGTGGTGGAGAACTGTAAACGTATGGTGGTGGCGGTGGAGAACTGTAAACATATGGCGGTGGTGGTGACTTGTATTCGTATTTGGGAGTTACGGCAGGGGATGGAGGTGGTGGCGATTTGTAAACATACGGGGGTGGTGGTGGAGAACTGTAAACATATGGCGGTGGTGGTGACTTGTATTCATATTTAGGAGTTACTGCAGGAGATGGAGGTGGAGGAGATTTGTAAACGTATGGTGGTGGTGGTGGAGACTTGTAAACGTATGGTGGAGGTGGTGGAGACTTGTATACATATTTTGGAGTAACGACTGGCGGAGGAGATGGGCATGTACAATGACATGTTGGTGGTGGTGGGGATGTGTAGTGGTACGTCGGCGGTGGTGGGGATGTGTAATGGTATGAAGGAGGTGGTGGTGATTTGTAATAGTATGCTGGAGGCGGTGGTGAATTGTAAACATACTTTGGAGTTACAACTGGTGATGGAGGTGGTGGAGATTTATAGTAATATGGTGATGGTGAAGGTGGTGGTGGAGACTTGTAAACGTATGGTGGGGGTGGTGGAGAACTATAAACATATGGTGGGGGTGGTGGAGAACTATAAACATATGGTGGTGGAGGTGACTTGTATTCGTATTTAGGTGTCACTGCAGGGGATGGAGGTGGCGGGGATTTGTAAACATATGGTGGTGGTGGTGGAGAACTGTAAACGTAAGGTGGTGGTGGTGGAGAGCTGTAAACGTATGGTGGTGGTGGTGGAGAGCTGTAAACGTATGGTGGTGGGGGTGACTTGTATTCGTATTTAGGAGTTACTACGGGAGATGGTGGTGGTGGAGATTTGTATACATAAGGTGGCGGTGGGGGAGAACTGTAAACATAAGGTGGTGGTGGTGGAGAACTGTAAACATATGGTGGTGGTGGTGATTTGTATTCATATTTAGGAGTCACTGCAGGGGATGGAGGTGGTGGAGATTTGTAAACGTATGGTGGGGGTGGGGGAGAACTGTAAACATAAGGTGGCGGCGGTGACTTGTATTCGTATTTAGGAGTCACTGCAGGGGATGGAGGTGGTGGGGATTTGTAAACGTACGGTGGTGGTGGAGGAGAACTGTAAACATACGGTGGTGGAGGTGGAGAGTTGTAAACGTATGGTGGTGGGGGTGACTTGTATTCGTATTTAGGAGTTACTGCAGGGGATGGAGGTGGTGGAGATTTGTATACATACGGTGGCGGTGGGGGAGAACTGTAAACATAAGGTGGTGGTGGTGGAGATTTGTATACATATGGTGGTGGTGGTGATTTGTATTCGTACTTAGGTTCAACTGTAGGGGATGGAGGTGGTGGAGATTTGTAAACATATGGTGGGGGCGGGGGAGAACTGTAAACATAAGGTGGGGGTGGTGACTTGTATTCATATTTAGGAGTCACTGCAGGGGATGGAGGTGGTGGAGATTTGTAAACGTAAGGTGGTGGTGGAGGAGAACTGTAAACGTACGGTGGTGGTGGTGGAGAGCTGTATACGTAGGGTGGTGGGGGTGACTTGTATTCATATTTAGGAGTTACTACGGGAGATGGTGGTGGTGGAGATTTGTATACATACGGTGGCGGTGGGGGAGAACTGTAAACATAAGGTGGTGGTGGTGATTTGTATTCGTACTTAGGTTCAACTGCAGGGGATGGAGGAGGTGGAGATTTGTACACGTATGGTGGAGGTGGTGGGGATGCGTAAACATATGGTGGTGGAGGTGAAGGTGATGGAGGTGGTGGTGATTTGTATTCATACTTAGGTTCAACTGCTGGGGATGGAGGCGGTGGTGATTTGTAGACATATGGTGGTGGTGGTGAAGGTGATGGTGGTGGTGGAGATGTGTAAACATATGGTGGTGGTGGGGACTTGGAGTCGTATGTAGTCTCAGCTGCTGGAGTTGGTGACTTTTCCTGGTAGGCTGGTGGTGGTGGGGAGGAATATCCATCTAGTAGTGGGGTTTTCAAATCTGGGGTGGTAACAGAATCAAGGGAAACATCAGCCATGGCAACTTTGGCTATCAAAAGGATAGCCAAAGTATAAGCCAGGCAAGGCCAGAGCCGAGCCATGTTGGACAACAACTTGATTACTCCCTGGATGAACAGGGAAGGAAGGGGAAGATGGTGAAGAGAATTTGATGATATGAATGGGATTTCTAAACCCTTTATATAATGAAACACATTGACCTTTTCTCTTCCTTTTGTTTGATTAAATAAACAAAGACTGTTGCCAATTTGTGTTAATTGAAAGAGAGGAATAAAAATGGAGTCCCACTAACTCCCATGTTCTTCATTTTAAGCTAATACTTTAAACCCAGAACATTAGAGAGATCAAGTCAATATTTTTAGAGATTACCACATCGTTTGGGGCTCAAGAAGACATGCTTTCACGTTGCCATCCTATTACAAGAATTATTGTTCAATCCTTTATGGTTTGATTCCAATTCTTGTGTAATTTGGATTGAGAATCAGAATTTTGATATAATCTTGTTGGCTTCTTTCTCAGACTTCGATATTTTTAAGCTTTCTTGACTACAAAAACGAAGACTATTTTTGACGATTCAAGTCCGTAGGAAATAGAGGCCTAGTCGTAGGAAAAAGGTTTTTTACAACGAAGACAACCCGTCATAAAGTGGTCGTAAAAAAGTCGTAGCAAATACCTTTTTCGAAAACTACCATCGTCGGAAAAAATACAGTTTTGACGCATCTCCAAAATATCCGAAGTCCCATTATTTTCGACGGTGTGTTTCACTAAATGCGTCGAAAAAAGTGGGGAAAGCATTTTCAACGGCTTTCCTTTCTGTCGAAAAAAAGTTATGTTTGTTTTTTAAATTGTTTTTCATGTTTTCTGCTGCCACTGCTATTGTTGTCCGCAGCAGCATCATTATCCGTTACACAATACAAACCTGCTTACAAAATAACATAAAACCTGCTGAAAATACAAAATTAAACATTTTAACCAAACATTCACAAGAATAGCAAAATAAAACTAGTGAATATTTCATTAGCGAAGTCACATACATATAAAATAACGAAGTCAAAAGCCAAAAATGTAAACAATACTATTGGTTCCGTAAAAGTATACCGTAAAATAACGAAGTCAATAATGTAAACAGTAAAACCAATCGAGTTAAAAGAGCGGTCAAGATTCAAAAGTCCAATTGATATTTCATTCAATACCCTAAAAGAGCGGTCAAGATTCAGAAGGCTCTCCTGACAAGATTCAAAAGTACAAATTTGATTAGGGAATTAAAGAAGATCATGTTCTCAAATGCCCTAAAAACAAATCAACATAACCCCTAAATCAATTCAAAGTTCTCAATCAACAATTGGTAAATTCCCAAACAATGCACATAATTTTTGGAAACCTTAATTAACTTATAAAAGATATTAAAGGAGAGAGCAATAGAAAAACTTAATTAACTTATTGAACTAGTGAGAGAAAGATAGATAAAGAGAGAGCGTCGGGTTTACCTTGCCAGGAGAGCCTTCTGGTTTCAACAATCTTCTGATTTTTCGATTCCACAATCTTATGGTCATTTCAACAACCGATTCGACAATCTTCTGAGAGTCTTCTGAGAGAGATAGAAAGAAAGAGAGAGAAAGAGAGAGAGAGAGAGAGAGAGAGAGAGAGAGAGAGAGAGAGAGAGAGAGAGAGAGATATTGGAGAAGTGAGAGAGGTGTAGAGGGAGTCTTCCGTGATAGAGAGTGAAAGAAGAGTTCCAGAGAGAGAGAGAATGGAGAGGGAGAGATGGAGAGAGTTCGATGCAGGTGAAAGAATGCGAGTGAGAGATCGAAATATTTGGAGGGGATTGATTTTAGGGCAACTATTTTCGATGGACGAAGTCGACGAAAATAGTTTTCGCAGAAAATATAAGTGAAAATTTGGCGAAAAATGTTCGCGCCAGGAAATTATTTCCTCTTCCGACGGGGAAAACGTTTCCACTGTTACAAACTTATTTTCATCGGTACATGATTTACAAGCCATCATGATAGGGACTTTTGCTGACAACAAGGAGAGTCGTCGGAACAAAGTAATTTCTGCAAATAGCGGCGCAAGTATTTCTGCCTGTTGGTTAGTACAAAGCCGTACTTAATACCGACCACTTTCGACGGAATTCAAATAATTCGTCAGAAATAGACTTATTGCCGACAATATTTCTAGCTTCTGTAAGAAAATCATGATTATTTTCGACCGCTCTTCGTGCTTTGTCGAAATAGATCCGTCACAAATAACACATACTTTTGTAGTGCCACCTATTTGACGGAGATTCATTTATTAGAGCTAAACTTCATATAAATAATATCTGAATTTGTGTAGCATTAACCATTTTAAAGCTTGAAGGACGGCGAGGATTTCATCATTTCCTATATCCGACACCAAGTAATTAATGAGAGATTTGCAGGCTGCAATACATAAATGGTGCTTATTATGAATTACTACTCATATTCCGAACAAGGATGGTTGAATTATTTTTTTTTTCTATCCATTTCCTTTCTATGTTTTTGAATGCTTATCGTCCAGTATATTTTAGGTAAAGAAAGCTAAAAACATTATTTTTATAATTTTCTTAAAAGCAGCAAAGTTAGGATGCTAAGCCAGTATCTTGTCAACTTTGACAAAGTCAAGATCTCAACGAATTGACGTAAGTTGCACGTGCCAACTTCATCCACACGTATAAAGAACGAGTCTTTGGTAGATGCAATAGAGAGGTGCACCAAAACGAGCTCTGCCCCATGAGCCTTAATTTAACTAAAGAGATAGTAGGAGGTCGTTACGAGTTTCCTAGACACCTTGAACTTTGTTATAGCCTATAGGCACACATAGAGGTGGATCCGAGTAAGCGCTGCTCAGCCCAAACAGATGGAGCAGAGAAGTCTATAGAAGTAAGCTCGACACCTTGATCTTTGCTCTGCCAGAGGGAATGGCGGTTACACATAAAGCTAGATGTAAGTTTTCATTGAACTCTAAGATTTTATTTCCAATTATGAATTCTTCTTTTACAACTTTGTATTTATAGAGAAGGAAAGAAAGTAAAACTAAGTTTGTTAAGTTTGTTATTCAAAAACAGAAAAAACAGAAAAGTTAGTTTGGTTCACTAACTTGAAAACTAACTTTTCTTTGATAGGTGAAGAGTGCTCTTAACACAACTGAGGCTTGACCAGGCTGGGCTGTAATGGGCTGCATCCATTGACTTCTCCTTGACTATTGACCGAAGCCTTCTTGACTCTTGACTGATGTTGACCATATAAGTGCAATGTAATCCCTAATTCCTCTTTTTACTCTTCGACTTGTAAACCCTAGTTTCTCTGGTTCTCTCAGCCCCCCTCAAACCGATGATGAAGAGAGGCGATGAATCATCAGTTTGTTGCGAAGAGTCTGAAAGAGATCAAGAGATAAACCCTTCGTGAATATATCAGCGAGCTGTTCTTGTGTTGGAATATGAAGGATCGTAACAGATCCACTCGAGACCAGATCTCGAACATAGTGGTAATCCACTTCAATATGTTTCGTCCTTGCGTGGAAAACCGGATTTGAAGCAAGGTACATAGCACTGATATTACCACAAAATAGTGTGAAGGGTTTTCGCACATAGCAATGGAGTTCATCCAACAGGTATGAGATCCAAACAACTTCTGTTGCCATAGTAGATAACGCCTTGTATTCAGCTTCTGTCGATGATTTTGCTACTGTTGCTTGTTTCTTAGAACTCCAAGAGACTAAGTTCGACCCTAGAAATATACAAAACCCTCTTGTGGATTTGCGAGAGTCTGGGCATCCAGCCCAATCAGAGTCTGAATAAGCAGTAATGGTAGTAAGATCAGTTGACCCAATACGAATTCCAGACCCTATGGACCCCTTAAGATACCTAAGTATCTTCTTTACAATCATAAGATGTGATGAAGTTGGCTTATGCATAAACTGAGCTGTGTAGTTCACAGCAAATGAAATATCTGGCCTTGTAAGTGTGAGATACTGTAAAGCCCCAACCAGGCTTCTATATTCTGTGGGATTTGAAAGTAAGACACCATCATTGATAGAAACCCTTTGCCCACTTGTAACTGGAGTCTTAGATGGCTTAGAATCCAAGAGATTTGCTTTGCTCAGAAGTTTTAAGGTATACTTAGTCTGAGATAGAACCATATGAGTACTGGGTTTATCATAGGTAACCTCTATACCCAAGAAGTAGGACAAGGTACCTAAATCCTTCATCTTAAATGTTGTACTCAAATCAGAGATCAAAGTAGACATCATAGACTGTGAGCTTCCTGTGAGGATTATGTCATCAACATATAAAAGTAGTATCATTGTGTCCTTTTGAGAATATAGAACAAACATTGATTGATCAGACCTACTCTTCTGAAACCCATAATCATATAGAAAAGTGGCAAACTTTGTATACCAAGCTCTTGGAGCCTGTTTGAGCCCATATAGAGCCTTATGCAATGAACACACATGATTTTCTTTTCCTTTTTCAACAAACCCAGGTGGCTGAATCATATAAACTGATTCAGTTAAAGTCCCATGAAGGAAAGCATTTGAGACATCTAATTGCTTGATAGACCAGGACCTTGTAACAGCAATAGATAGAACAATTCTAATGGTATTGGCCTTGACAACAGGACTGAAAGTCTCATCATAATCTATGCCCTCCATTTGATGAAAACCCTTGGCAACTAGTCTTGCCTTGTACCTCTCTATAGTCCCATCACTTTTCTGTTTCAGTTTGAATACCCACTTGCATCCAAGTACATTCATTGAGCTATCATATGGTACTAGAGACCAAGTTTTATTGTTTTGAAGGGCCAAGTATTCATCATTCATAGCTTGTACCCATTCACTATGTTTTGATGCCTCCTTATAAGTGGTTGGTTCAGTGGGTAGTTCTAGAAGAGCCAAATAGGCTAAATTGAGACTGTGAGGTGATGTAAAGTGAGCAACAAAATCAGCAGGGAGCTGTTTTGGTTTGAGAATTCCATTTCTACTCCTAGTGACAATAGAATCTGACTGTTGAGGGGGTATTGGAACTATTGAGGTTGCTGGTGTACTAGTAGGTATACTAGAAATGCCCTCCTCATGTGAGGTCATACCCCTAACCACAGAATTTGCTGGTGAGCTAGTAGGTATACTAGATGTCCCATTTTCAGTGGAAACAGGAAGTGAATGTTGTATAGGAGGTAGAGGAAGTGAAATAGGTTGCTCATTATGCTGATCACTACTAGACTGTAGTTTAGAGATGTTGGTGTAAGGGAAATTACCTTCATCAAAAACTACATGTCTGGAAATATATACCCTTTTTGACAAAGGATCATAACACTTATACCCTTTATGTTCATTGCTATAACCAATAAAGACACATTCAATACTCTTTGGGCTGAGTTTGTCTTGTCTTAATTCCCCTAAATGTGGATAGCAAGCACATCCAAAAGACTTCAATAGGTTGTATTCAGGGGAAACATGAAACAGTTTCTCAAAGGGTGATACACCCTCTAAAGTGGGAGTTGGTAATCTATTTATGATGTAGACAGCTGTACTAAATGCATCAAACCACAAAATTTTTGGTAAAGAGGAATGAAAAGATAGAGTGTTACCCAATTCAGTGATGTGTCTATGTTTCCTCTCAGCTTTGCCATTTTGCTGAGGAGTATATGGACAAGAACACCTGAATAGAATTCCATTTGAATCCAAGAAGGCCCTGAAAACCCCTTGTTTAAGTTCTGGTGCTCCATCAGATTGGAAATAAACAATTTTCTGTTGTAACAGATTCTCATTGGTTGCCTTGAAATGTGTGAAACATTTTAAACTATCTGATCTGAGTTTCATGGCATAAATCCAGCTATACTTGCTAAAATCATCTAGAAACAGAATGTAATATCTTGCTCCATTTGGAGTATTGATGGGTGCAGGTCCCCATATATCACAATGAATAAGATGCAAAGGTGTAGTAGTTGTAGATAAGGAGTTTGCAAAAGGAAGAGATTTACTCTTACCTAATTCACAAGATTTGCAAAACTTCTTATCATTGATATTGGATACTGCTATCTTGTTTTCAGTATGTAGTTGCTTAATAACTCCATGATGAGAATGTGCAAGTCTAGAATGCCAGATATCATAAGAGCTTGCTGTTTGAGCTGCATATACTTCAATTGATCTGTTCTTAAGAGAATTGTTATGAACTTCAATAGGATATAGGTTATTTTGCATTGGTCCTGCAGCTAATACCTTTTTAGAACTTATATCTTTGATTTGATATCCCCATGGCATAAATTCTACAGAACATGAGTTGTCCTTAGTGAATTTGGAGATAGAGAGCAGATTTCTCTTCAATTTAGGGACACAAAGAACTTTGTTGAGATTGAAATCATGAGTAGAAGTACATAGTTGTGATGATCCAATACTAGTGATGGGTATAAAATTTCCACTACCCACCATCACTGCCTCACTGCCTTGATATGGTAGAGTAGATAAAAGATTTCCTGAGGAATGAGTCATATGGCTACTAGCCCCTGTGTCTGCTAGCCAGGAAGTGTCTTTTGATTCTATACTTATGCCATTTTCAGCAACATAGCATTTCTCATCATCATAAGTATTAAAAGCATTTGTAAGACAATCATGAAAAATGTCATTATCAATGCATTCTTCAACAATAGCAGTGTGGCATTCATGGAAGATATCATCAGTACTATCATTATAAGCATACTCATAAGTCACAGCATTATTACATTCTGGTAGTGCTTCATCCTCATAAAAATAAGACTGTGGTTCAACAGTTTCAGCCTTAACCTCAGACACACAACCTTCTGGTTGAGATTGAGACTCTGTGTGATAACCAGATTGAGTCTTATTTGGTGTATACCTAAAGAAACACACACTAGCTGAGTGACCCCATCTTTTACATATGCCACATGGAACAGTGGAGAAGTCAAAATCTTCTGCCTTTTGGTTTTTGTGTTTGACATCAGTATTACTAGAAGATTTTTTAATAGAAGATGACCCCTCTCTTCTATTATAAGATGGATTCCTATAGTAAGTGGGAGAAGGTTTGTTTGAATGATTTATTCTTCTAACATAGTAAACTTCTTGGTCCTGTTCCTTGGATAGTAACCATTGTTCATGCATAGTGAGTCTTGATTTGAGTTGTGCTAAAGTAAGATGTTCATTATTTGCTCTTAATGCAATTGTAAACTGATCATAATCAGGACTTAAACCTTGAATAGCAATACGAACTAATTCAGACTCACTTATCCTATCATGAACTGAAATGAGAGAATCTGCTAGCATTTTCAATTCTCTTAGGTAGACAGTAATAGAAGCAGAACCTTTCTTAATAGATTGTAATTTCCTTCTCAATTGGTCCTTTTTGGACTCAAGTCCCTCATTATGAGTAAGATTTATACAATCCCACATTTCTTTGGCAGAATTCAATCCATATGTGTCATAATAGACTGATTTAGAGAGAGTACTCTTGAGATAAGACCTTACAAAACTTTCTCTACTTCTCCAAAGTAAGAAATCAGGGTTAATTTGTTCAACCCCATTAATGACCCTAAGTTGTGATGGTTCCTCAGTCAAACCAGTCACAAACCCTAGAAGATCATAGGTACCAAGCAAGGTCTCAACTTGGTCTTTCCACATTAGATAATTAGAATCATCTAGCTTCTCTGTTATGAAGTTAGTAACAGCAGAAATAGGTGGGAGATTACCTTGATTTGCTGCTGCCATGGATAGATTTGAAGAAAGCTGGAGACTTTGCACGAAAAAACAGTAAGTAATTTGATCTTTATACTTGTTTTCTTTCAATTTTGATCAATAGCTTTGATAAGAACAAGTATCTTCTGAAACTTTTTGATTTGTGTATGAATTTTTTTTAATCTTCATCTTGAAATGATTGTAATTTTTTGAATATTTACTACTTTCTCTTGATTTTGATGGTGATTTTGTGAGAAATGATCAATTGGCTGTTGAGTTCACAATGAAAACCCTAGTTTTTGAAGAAGGATCTAGCTGAACCTGATACCATGTAAGTTTTCATTGAACTCTAAGATTTTATTTCCAATTATGAATTCTTCTTTTACAACTTTGTATTTATAGAGAAGGAAAGAAAGTAAAACTAAGTTTGTTAAGTTTGTTATTCAAAAACAGAAAAAACAGAAAAGTTAGTTTGGTTAACTAACTTGAAAACTAACTTTTCTTTGATAGGTGAAGAGTGCTCTTAACACAACTGAGGCTTGACCAGGCTGGGCTGTAATGGGCTGCATCCATTGACTTTTCCTTGACTATTGACCGAAGCCTTCTTGACTCTTGACTGATGTTGACCATATAAGTGCAATGTAATCCCTAATTCCTCTTTTTACTCTTCGACTTGTAAACCCTAGTTTCTCTGGTTCTCTCGGCCCCCCTCAAACCGATGATGAAGAGAGGCGATGAATCATCAGTTTGTTGCGAAGAGTTTGAAAGAGATCAAGAGATAAACCCTTCGTGAATATATCAGCGAGCTGTTCTTGTGTTGGAATATGAAGGATCGTAACAGATCCACTCGAGACCAGATCTCGAACATAGTGGTAATCCACTTCAATATGTTTCGTCCTTGCGTGGAAAACCGGATTTGAAGCAAGGTACATAGCACTGATATTATCACAAAATAGTGTGAAGGGTTTTCGCACATAGCAATGGAGTTCATCCAACAGGTATGAGATCCAAACAACTTCTGTTGCCATAGTAGATAACGCCTTGTATTCAGCTTCTATCGATGATTTTGCTACTGTTGCTTGTTTCTTAGAACTCCAAGAGACTAAGTTCGACCCTAGAAATATACAAAACCCTCCTGTGGATTTGCGAAAGTCTGGGCATCCAGCCCAATCAGAGTCTGAATAAGCAGTAATGGTAGTAAGATCAGTTGACCCAATACGAATTCCAGACCCTATGGACCCCTTAAGATACCTAAGTATCTTCTATACAATCATAAGATGTGATGAAGTTGGCTTATGCATAAATTGAGCTGTGTAGTTCACAGCAAATGAAATATCTGGCCTTGTAAGTGTGAGATACTGTAAAGCCCCAACCAGGCTTCTATATTCTGTGGGATTTGAAAGTAAGACACCATCATTGATAGAAACCCTTTGCCCACTTGTAACTGGAGTCTTAGATGGCTTAGAATCCAAGAGATTTGCTTTGCTCAGAAGTTCTAAGGTATACTTAGTCTGAGATAGAACCATATGAGTACTGGGTTTATCATAGGTAACCTCTATACCCAAGAAGTAGGACAAGGTACCTAAATCCTTCATCTTAAA
>BEHA01050316.1:1292950-1311826 GCA_002897215.1 Eschscholzia californica subsp. californica | reverse complement strand
AGCCTTCTTGACTCTTGACTGATGTTGACCATATAAGTGCAATGTAATCCCTAATTCCTCTTTTTACTCTTCGACTTGTAAACCCTAGTTTCTCTGGTTCTCTCACTAGATAACACCAAAAATTTGTTTTCCTAATTTGAGAGGTTACTGAAAAAGATATGATCACCATAAGTGATTCTTGCTTTGTACGACAATGTCACGTGGCTATCCATTGATAGTGGTCCATCACCGCCTCAGAAACCTGTAAGTATCTCCTAGATATTCCCTGGAAAGGGGTCCCGATCCAATCCTTACAATTGAATTGATTTAGCTACTTCCTCAAGGAACTGACCTGAGCATGTGAGAGTCCTTAAGGTACCCCCACCCCATCTCAAGGAATCGATCAAGAAATACAAGGTTATTTTCTTACGCTTATCAGAAAATCACTTTTTGACATCATTAGTGGCTTAAGGCATGTAAAGAGAGAAAAAAAATAGTGGGAGAGAGAAAATATGTCGCTTCTAATATAAATATGAGAGAGGAAATAGTAACTAGCAGGAGATAAAGATGATTAAGACAAAAGAGAGAAGTAGTTGTAAGTGTTCTCGGTCGAAATTAGATTCCCTCCTCGATTGTCCGTCTCCTTTAGCCAGTTGTCATCTATAATGTACGGTCATTCTAACGGTTGCAATGGGTTATTCGCGGGAAACGATCATGGGAGGTGACCGTTGGCGTATTTCTGAGAGGTGACGATGGAAGAGATGTTGAAAGCAACTTTCGTTCTTCTTATCCGATACGACGGATATCTAGATGTCTATGATGATGATAAGCACGATGAATATTACCCGACAATGGTTGGATGTTGGTGGCACTACAAAAATGAAGGCTTCTAGCGACGGTTTAAAACGTCGTTAATGTAAGAAAATCGTCGCAGATTTTAGTAACAGTTGAAAATCTGTCTCCGAAGCTGCCGTCGGAGATACTATTGGCGACAGTTGGGAGCAATGGTTTGGTAAATCCTCCTGTAATAGTGATTATTAGTGACGAGTTTTGTAAAGGGAAGACCGTCGCTACTGCAAATTAGCGACGCCCAACCATCGGTGATTGATTTTGATTTATAAAATAGAAATATTTACATATTTCTAAACACTAAATTGATCGCCCGATTTGGAATTAATCGAACCATCCAAAACATTTACAAATAATCTGCCAAATACTATAATATCATTCATAGATCTATTCAAACACAATACTCCAAGTATTCGTCAATTTCAAACATAAGTATCGAGTTTAGCCTAAGCTCAGTTGTCGTAGAATTTTAAAGACGCTTTCGATGGCAGACTTCCCATACAATGTTCCTAATGCTTTATGAACATATTGTGTTGCAAAAAGTATTAATAAAACACATACTATTCAGTTCTTGTGGATGAGTTTCAATAGACAAACAATGTGTAATGGGATTTGCTTTTTTTTAAAGTGATTTCGTGCCAATGGTTTTTTTTGCCAATCTATGTGGACAAATTTCTTTAAGACATGTACCAAATGAGAATCACAGTGCATATCACGCTATGAAGTCACTGCATTTGTTCTTAAAACAGGATACTCAAGAAGATAGTTGGAAAGGTTTTGTTCATTCAAAAACCATGGAAAAAAATGACAATAACTTATAATTTATAATATGTTATAAATCCCGAGTGAAGCATTTCGAAAGGTTTTTATTCAAAACAGTTTTGTATTCACAATATGTTAGACCCATACTGCGATGTGAAGCATCGTAACACAAATACATCCTGTAGGTTATGTAAATTCGGGTAGTTTTAAGACATCGCTCAATTTTTCTACAAAAATTTGGTGTGGTTATACATTTCCAAGCAATTTAACCTAAAAATAAAGTATAGCTAGTATTAAAAACAAGCTATACGACTTCGACTTTCTTAAGTACGTTCCATTAAAAAATAAGTACTTAAATCTAAACAAAAACTTCATTTTATATACCTTGCAATATTATCTTATACAGAAATTTAGGGGCCATTATAAGTGGACTTCTATCCAATAATTAGTTAGGTAATTAGAATGAAAAGTCTACTACAATTTTATTTGATAAAAGAATTGTGCATTTTTCTAAGAGTATGGTGTGAGTTGTACATGATTAAATAGTTTATCGAACAAGTTGTATGCGATTCTCTTTTATGCTAACTACCGATTAGAGAAATGAAAAATAGTGTTAAACACGTCTATTGCCAGCTTCATCCTCTGATTTACATATTTTGAAAGTTGTAACATCTTATGCCAAAGTTAGTTGGAGAACAATGTATACTTCTTCTTATTAAGCTTTTATAACCCAATTTATATTAATCGACAATTTTTTCGAGAGATGGAGTTATTTGTGTTCAATATTATAATTTATGAGAATTTATATCTTAATCAGATATTCTAGTTTAAACATCTCATTAGTAGAAAATAAGCAAGCAAGATTTCGAGAAAAAAAGAAAAACGGGGTTGGGACGTGAGAGCATGTCTTCTTGACCCTAACTAAAGATTTAAGTTATGTAAACTTGAGAATAAGCTAGTCTTTACAGTCGTATTCGAAACAAAATATTTTGTGATTATCCTTTTAATTGGATGGATCACATTTTGATTGATATCCTAATATTTTTTCGGCCACACGAATAGCAAATGTAATATACATTTTAGATATCAAATTATGATACATAAAACCATGTTATTTAAGCGCAACCTCACAAAAATATGCCCTATTGATCAAATTCATTAAGTTTGATGATCGGGTAGATTACAAGACCACCAAATGAAATCTATATATAATAATTCCGTGTTTGGTATAGAAATAGAATTATTCTATGAGGCCGTACGATAATTCAATTAGTTTAACTTCCATGGAAGCGGCTTTTGTATCACATAAGCCTCTTGGTTGATAAACTTAAGCACATCGCGGGGCGATGTTTACCGATATAAACCATTGACTTGTTCTCTCTAATGATCTGATCCATCTTGATTGAATGTATTAACTTAAAATAATTATAGAACATGGGAGTTAGTGGTACACCATTTAGAATGAATGAGTGTAGTTGTTTCTTTAATCAAATAAAACAGAGAGAGAGAGAGAGATGAAAATTTGAAAATGTCAATATTCTGTTTCACTATATATAGGGTTTAGAAATCCAATTCATATCATAAAACTCTCTTCACCATCTTCCTCTTCCTTCCCTGTTCATCCAGGGAGTAATCAAGTTGTTGTCCAACATGGCTCGGCTCTGGCCTTGCCTGGCTTATACTTTGGCTATCCTCTTGATAGCCAAAGTTGCCATGGCTGATGTTTCCCTTGATTCTGTTACCTCTGTTACAACCCCAGATTTGAAAACCCCACTATTAGATGGATACTCCTCCCCACCACCACCAGCCTACCAGGAAAAGTCACCAACTCCAGCAGCTGAGACTACATACGACTCCAAGTCCCCACCACCACCATATGTTTACACATCCCCACCACCACCATCACCTTCACCACCACCACCATATGTCTACAAATCACCACCACCTCCATCTCCAGCAGTTGAACCTAAGTACGAGTACAAATCACCCCCACCTCCATCACCTTCACCTCCACCACCATATGTTTACGCATCTCCACCACCTCCACCATACGTGTACAAATCTCCACCTCCTCCATCCCCTGCAGTTGAACCTAAGTACGAGTACAAATCACCGCCACCACCATCACCTTCACCTCCACCACCATATGTTTACGCATCTCCACCACCTCCACCATACGTGTACAAATCTCCACCTCCTCCATCCCCTGCAGTTGAACCTAAGTACGAATACAAATCACCACCACCACCTTATGTTTACAGTTCTCCCCCACCACCACCGTATGTATACAAATCTCCTCCACCACCATCTCCCGCAATAACTCCTAAATATGAGTACAAGTCACCCCCACCACCCTACGTTTACAGCTCTCCACCACCACCACCGTACGTTTACAGTTCTCCTCCACCACCACCTTACATTTACAAATCTCCACCACCTCCATCCCCTGCAGTGACTCCTAAATATGAATACAAGTCACCACCACCACCTTATGTTTACAGTTCTCCCCCACCCCCACCATATGTTTACAAATCTCCACCACCTCCATCCCCTGCAGTTGAACCTAAGTACGAATACAAATCACCACCACCACCATATGTTTACAAATCTCCACCACCACCACCTTATGTTTACAGTTCTCCCCCGCCGCCACCGTATGTATACAAATCTCCACCACCTCCATCCCCTGCAGTAACTCCTAAATACGAATACAAGTCACCCCCACCACCTTACGTTTACAGCTCTCCACCTCCACCACCGTACGTTTACAGTTCTCCTCCACCACCACCGTACGTTTACAAATCCCCACCTCCTCCCTCCCCTGCAGTGACTCCTAAATACGAATACAAGTCACCACCGCCACCTTATGTTTACAGTTCTCCCCCACCTCCACCATATGTTTACAAATCTCCACCACCTCCATCCCCTGCAGTGACTCCTAAATATGAATACAAATCACCACCACCACCATACGTTTACAGTTCTCCACCACCACCACCTTATGTTTACAGTTCTCCCCCACCGCCACCTTATGTATACAAATCTCCACCACCACCATCTCCTGCAGTGACACCTAAATACGAATACAAGTCACCCCCACCACCATACGTTTACAGCTCTCCACCACCACCACCTTACGTTTACAGTTCTCCTCCACCACCACCATATGTTTACAAATCCCCGCCACCTCCATCCCCTGCAGTGACACCTAAATACGAATACAAGTCACCACCACCACCATACGTCTACAGTTCTCCACCACCACCACCATACGTATACAAATCCCCACCACCTCCATCTCCAGCAGTGGCTCCTAAATATGAATACAAGTCACCACCACCTCCATATGTTTATGCTTCTCCACCACCCCCACCATATGTTTATAGTTCTCCACCACCCCCACCATACGTTTACAAGTCTCCACCGCCACCTTCACCATCACCATATTACTATAAATCTCCACCACCTCCATCACCAGTTGTAACTCCAAAGTATGTTTACAATTCACCACCACCTCCAGCATACTATTACAAATCACCACCACCTCCCGCATACCACTACACATCCCCACCACCGCCGACGTACCACTACACATCCCCACCACCACTAACATGTCATTGTACATGCCCATCACCTCCGCCAGTCGTTACTCCAAAATATGTATACAAGTCTCCACCACCTCCACCATACGTTTACAAGTCTCCACCACCACCACCATACGTTTACAAATCTCCCCCACCTCCATCTCCTGCAGTAACTCCCAAATATGAATACAAGTCACCACCACCACCATATGTTTACAGTTCTCCACCACCACCCCCGTATGTTTACAAATCTCCACCACCTCCATCCCCTGCAGTAACTCCAAAATACGAATACAAGTCACCACCACCACCATATGTTTACAGTTCTCCACCACCACCACCATACGTTTACAGTTCTCCACCACCACCACCATATGTTTACAAATCCCCACCACCACCATCTCCTGCAGTAACTCCAAAGTACGAATACAAGTCACCCCCACCACCTTACGTTTATAGCTCTCCTCCACCACCACCGTACATTTACAAATCCCCACCACCTCCATCTCCTGCAGTGACTCCTAAATATGAGTACAAGTCACCACCCCCACCATATGCTTACAGTTCTCCACCACCCCCACCATACATTTACAAATCTCCACCACCTCCATCTCCTGTAGTGAGTCCTAAATACGAATACAAGTCACCACCTCCACCATACGTTTACAGTTCTCCACCACCTCCACCATACGTTTACAGTTCTCCCCCACCCCCACCATACGTTTACAAATCCCCACCACCTCCTTCTCCGATTGTAGCTCCTAAATATGATTACAATTCACCACCACCACCATATGTTTACAGTTCTCCACCACCACCCCCGTATGTTTACAAGTCTCCACCTCCACCATCTCCTGCAGTAACTCCAAAATACGAGTACAAGTCACCACCACCACCATACGTTTACAGTTCTCCACCACCACCAGCTTACCTTTACAAATCTCCACCACCTCCATCTCCTGCAGTAACTCCAAAATATGAATACAAGTCACCCCCACCACCATATGTTTATAGTTCACCTCCACCACCACCATATGTCTACAAATCGCCACCACCTCCATCCCCGATAGTAACTCCTAAATACGTCTACAAATCTCCACCACCACCCTCACCTGCTCTACCATACTACTAATCATGCCCCCCAACTTTATCTAATGCTGCTAATAACTATGTCTGCATGTCTACATCATCACCACCACCAAAGTTTTATTATTAATCGTTATCTCCGCTTTTGTAGCTTGTAATCTCAATCCTTGTGTGTTTCTGATCTTCTTTGAATTCCCTGCGATTTATATCAGCAGGTTATATTATGTATTTTGTTTATCATTTCAATTATTTAATATTGAATCAAATAAATATGTTTCGAGAAATATTTTCAGTGATATGATTCGTACATTAATTCGCTTTCATCAAAATTACTTTTGTTGTATGCTATATATTTCTTTACTTTAGAAAAGTAAGTCACGTTTTTTTTTTATCGTTGAGGCATTTTTTTCATTTGAAATATCGACCAAGTTGTGACTTGGTAATATCATACATTAGTTTTCTTCATTGAGTACCACAGATGTTATTTTTCAGCATTTTTTGTTTAGACAGAATTTTAAAATAAAGCTCGAAACTTGCATTGCAACAACATTCGTAAATACAAGTACGAGTCTCACTAGCACTTTGTAGGCTGACTAAAGGCGTCTTATGCTACTTAATTGGTAAGAAAAAGGAAAGATTTTACACATGAGAAATTTTGTTAAATTTTCTATAAACTTTTTGGTTTGGGAAAGAAAGATCGCTCAATTATTTTTAGTCTTTAACTCCCTGGATGTTGCAGCAGCTTTGCCAGAGATTCGCAACACCTTGCAACAACTTTGCAAGAGGTTTACAACAACAACTTGCAAAGAGCTTTGCAAAAAAATATTAAGGCTTTAAAATACAAATTTTGGATTTTTAAACAAAAAAAAAAACTATACCTTGTCTTTTCAATTGAAAAAAAAATTGGGTCTTCGGCTCAATTTCCTGTTAAAAAATATTACCTTGGGTCTAAAAATTGAGCCCATGAAGAACTTAAGCTCAACGTATGAAACAAAACCAAACCAAAGTTCATAAATATTCCTAAGACCTTATAAAGTCCAATACCAGATCTCTATGTTTCATTATATATCTGTAGACATCATATTTTATTTCAAATACCGACTAATGGGAGGATTTCATTCCTAGAGTGAACGACGTTGGTTCAATTGTGGAGATAACAGAGGAGAGAAAGATTTGATGAGACGTAGAGAATGATCTGATCGAGAAATAATCTTCAAGAGGGTATTTGACGGAGGCGGAACATGCGAAGTCCTTTAAGTGAGTCGGTGGATGGCGCTGACATTGAGCACGAATTGGCTGGTCAGCGACGCCGGAGTGGACGGGAGACTGATCGTCAACCGAGAAGGGAATGTTTGGCTGAACTAAGGGAGAGATATCGTCGGTTGGTTGAGGGGCGGTGAGGAAGGCGGCCTCATCGGTAGTGTATCTGAAGCAAGTGGTGCCGGAAAATTGAAAGTTTTGTCGTCCGGAATGGAGAGAAACAGAGTAGGAGATGGAATTGATGGTGAGAGAGAAGAGATCGGCTTAGCCATCGAAAACCTAGTTTTGCGGAGCACTACATTGTGGGATGTATAAATACGAAGAGTATGGAGATCATAGATACGGTAACCCTTTTGACCATTTGGGTAACCAAGAAAAATTCCAGCTGAGGCATAAGGGTCCATTTTCGTTTTGACTAACGGAATACGAGCATAGCACAAACACCCAAACAAGCGAATGTGTGAAAGATCGGGTGGAGACCCAATAACACTTCATGGGGGGACAACCCATGGAGAATCGGAGTAGGCAATTTATTTATGAGATAAACTGCAGTTAAAACACATTCTGTAAAATATCTTAGAACTCAATTCTTTTTATTTTATCAAATCAATTGTTCTTATTACAACAACTCTTATTTATACTAATAGAAGAGAAAATAGAATTAGAGAAAGTTAGTTATTCACTAAACTAGAGTTAGTTGTAACTAACTTTTATTGTTATTTTGATTTTGTAGAGAACTAATCAAGATGGACCAGTCAAGATAGACCAGTCAAATGTCTTCAGAGTCAAGATGGACTTCATGATATAAGCTGACCAAAGACTTAGTCAAGGATTAACCTAAGTATAAATTGTTGAGTTTTGCCCTAATTCTATTTTGCCCTAATTCTCCAAACGAGTTTCTGCAAAACCCTAGTTTCACAGCCCCCCTCAAACTGATGATGAAGAAGCTTGATGAATCATTAGTTTGGTTCGAAAATAGTCGAAGAGATCAAAGGAGAGACCCTTGGTGAAGATATCTGCTACTTGTTCTGTAGTAGAAAGATGATGAATCACCACAGTCCCGTTCGCAACCAGATCTCGAACATAGTGGAAGTCGACCTCGGTGTGCTTCGTCCTTGCATGAAAGATCGGATTCGACGCCAAATACTTAGCTGAGATATTATCACAGTAAAGCACCATGGGTTTCTTCAAAGAACATCCAAGTTCTTCCATGAGGTATGAAATCCACACTACTTCAGTAGCCGTGTTTGATAATGCTTTGTATTCTGCTTTCGTAGATGATTTTGCAACAGTAGCTTGTTTCTTTGAGCACCATGAAACAAGATGACGCAGCGGAAAAACTGATAAAAAGCCTTAGAACTCCGTCTAAAGACTATTGAACCGAAATTGATAACAAGAATACTAAACTACTGAATTTTATTGATTGAATGAATGACTGAAACAACTTCTAAGCCCTCATTATATAGACTTAGGGTTTCCTAATCTTGGTCAAACTCCAATAGAAAGTCCTAAAAATAAAATACTAGAATAGTAGTAATCCTAAACTGAAAATAATTACCAAAAATAAAAAAAAAAACTAGTAAAAGTCCGTTTTGAGGCCCTAAACGATGGAATTTGCCCCTCAAAGTGGGTCCGTTGTGGCGAAGCTACAACGAATGACCGGAACGCTATTTCGGACCATCCCTCAAAATTTCGTCCAATTCCGACACCCGTAGCTTCGATTTTGGCCGTTTTAGTCTGTCACCCTTGTATTTGGCCGCTTCGATCTCATCCATGTATTTCTCGACCAATTCCTCTACATCACAAGAGTCGGCCCAAGAAATACACAGTAACCACCTGTTGATTTTCGTGAAACTGAGATATTATCACAGTAACCACCTGTTTGATAATGTGGCAAATTTAGTGAACCAGGCTCTGGGTGCTTGCTTCAACCCATATAGAGCTTTATGAAGGTGACAGACATATGATTCTTTCCCTTTTTGAATAAACCCAGATGGTTGTACCATGAAAACAGGTTCATCTAGTGTCCCATGCAAGAAAGCATTTGAGACATCCAATTGCTTGATATGCCATGATCTTGAGACAGCTATTGTGAGAACAATTCTAATTGTATTAGACTTGACAACAGGACTAAAAGTCTCTGCATAATCAACTCCTTCCTGTTGATGAAAGCCTTTGGCCACAAGTCTGGCCTTGTATCTCTCTATACTACCATCACTTTTCTGCTTAAGTTTGAAAACCCACTTACATCCAAGAACATTCATAGTATTCTGATAAGGCACTAGAGACCAAGTTTCATTGTCTAAAAGTGCATTATACTCTTCCTGCATAGCTTTAGTCCATTCAACATGATTTGCTGCCTCTTTGTATGATGTGGGTTCAGTGGGTAATTTCAAAATGGACAAATATGCTACATTTAATGTGTGAGGTGATGTGTAATGGGCCACAAAATCAGAGGGAAGTTGTTTACTCTTGATTATGCCATTTCTCCCTCTAGTAGTAACCTGTCCTACCTGCTGAGTCTGAACTGGGACAGGTGTAGTTGCTGGTGTACCAGTACTTGTATTGGAAATGCCCAACTCACTTGAACCATTAGTTCTAGAACCTGGATTAGTTGGTGAACTAGTAGAGATACTAGGTGTCCCTAATTCAGGAGTAGTGGGTTGAATAGGAAACATAGATGGAAGAGGTAATGAAATATGTGGACACATTAGTTGATCACCACTAGACTGTGTCTTAGTGATGTTGGCATATGGAAAGTTGCCTTCATCAAAAATGACATGTCTAGAAATATAAAGCCTCTTACTAGATGGTTCATAACATCTATATCCTTTGTGTTCATTACTATAGCCCAAAAAGACACAAGGAACACTTTTGGGACTGAGTTTATCATGTCTAAGTGTACCTAAATGTGGGAAGCATGCACAGCCAAATATCTTAAACTGTGAGTAATCAGGAGACACATGAAAAAGGACTTCATGTGGAGAAAGTCCATGAAGTAATTTGGTGGGTATTCTATTTATGATATAAACTGCAGTGTTGAAAGAATCATACCATAAGAATTTTGGTAAATGACAGTGAAACGACATAGTATTACCTAGTTCTGTAATGTGTCTGTGTTTCCTTTCTGCTTTGCCATTTTACTGTGGTGTATATGGACATGAACACCTAAAAATAATGCCATTTGTGTCCAAGTACTTTCTGAATTCTCCTTGTTTCAATTCTGGTGCTCCATCAGACTGGAAATATACTATCTTCTCCTTCAGTAGATTCTCAACTGTGGTTTTGAAATGGATAAAACATTTTGTGCTATCAGACCTAGCCTTCATTGCATAAATCCAACTGTGTTTGCTAAAATCATCAAGAAATAAAATATAGTACTTGGCACCATTTGGTGTGGCAATAGGAGCTGGATCCCATATATCACAATGAACCAAATATAATGGAGTGTTTGTTGTGGTTGATGAATCTTCAAAAGGTAGGCATTTGCTTTTTCCCATGACACAAGAATGACAAAGTAGTTTATTTGTTGTAGGAGATAATGAAATCTTCTTTTCACTATGTAATTGTTTTATAATACCACTATTTGAGTGACCCAACCTCGCATGCCAAATATCATAGTTTTCTGCAGTAAGAGCTAGATGAGCAGAATACAATCTTTCTTTTAATATGGTATTATGGACCTCTATAGGATATAAATTTTGTTTCATAGGTCCTTCTGCCAAAATTTTCTTGGACCATAGATCTTTGTTACTGTATCCCCAAGGTAGAAACTCAACAGAACATGAGTTTTCTTTAGTGAATTTAGAAATAGACAAAAGGTTTCTTTTTAGGTTAGGGACACATAGTACCTTATTCAGCTCAAAAGAATGAGTGGAAGTGGAAAGAGTAGAAGACCCAGTTTCTGTGATAGGTAGAAACTTACCACTACCTATCATTACTGCTTCTGTACCTTTATAAGCTTGAATTGAATGAAGGGTAGAGGCACTGTGGGTCATATGACTGCTGGCCCCTGTGTCAGCTAACCAAGCTGTATCTTGAACAGAAGTACTGTCAGTAACAACATAACATTCTTCTGATATGCTATTATTTGATTCACAGTCATAGAAAATATCTTCTGATATATCAGTAACTATAGCTGTATGGCACTCTTGAAACACATCTTCATCATTTGCACTGTGATATCCTTGATATTGAGGTGAAATTTCATATATTTCAGCATTGTTACATTCCAATAGAGCTTCATCCTCATATAGATAGGAATCTGTTTCTTGTACACCATTAGTTTTCATTTGTGATAGATCTTGCTTATCTTGAGACTCAGAATGATAACCCATATGAGTTTTATTTGGTTGATATCTGAAATAGCATACACCAGCTGAATGACCCCACCTTTTGCAAATCCCACATGGGACTTTAGAGAAATCAAAGTCATCAGCTCTTTTTCCTTTATATTGTTGATTTGACACTATAGGAGATGAAACAGTGTCATCTTTCTTTGCAGAGGCCTGATTTTTATAATAAGTAGGAGAAGACTTAAAACCTTGTCTATATTGTTGTTGTTGATTATGTCTCTTTACATAATAAACTTCCTGATCCACTTCTCTTGATAATAGCCACTGTTCATGTTGAATAAGCCTTGATTTGAGTTGAGCAAAAGATAGATGCTCATTATTTGCCCTTATAGCAATTGTGAATTGATCATAGTCCACACTTAGACCTTGAATTGCTATTCTAACCAACTCAGATTCATTTACTCTATCATTGACAGAAATTAAAGAATCTGAAATATGCTTTAATTCTCTTAGATAAGTAGATATAGATGAATTTCCCTTTTTAATAGTTTGTAATTTTCTTCTCAATTGATCTTTTTGAGATTCAAGACCTTCATTATTTGTAAGAAACAAATAGTCCCAAATTTCTTTTGCTATTTGAAGTCCATATGTATCCTAATACACAGACTTAGAAAGAGTACTTTTTAGGTAAGACTTGACAAAATTCTCTTTACTCCTCCATTGTTGATAGTCTGGATTTACTTGCTCAACACCATGAATGAATTTAAGAGGTGGAGGTTCCTCAATAGTACCATTTACAAACCCTAGTAACTCATAAGTACTTAGAAGGGTTTCAACTTGGTCTTTCCACATTAGATAGTTAGAATCATCTAACTTTTCAGTGATAAAGCTAGTAACAGAGGAGATTGGAGGTAAAGTACCTGAGTTTGCAGCCATTGGAAAGATTGCTTGAAGAAAAGCCTGAAAAAACTGTAAGTATTTTTATAATCCTTTGATCTTGAATGATTTTAAACTGAATTTTGATGATAATCTTCTGAATTTTGTGAGAATCTTCTGAATTTTGTTGTTGAAATGTTAAATTTTGCTGAATGTTGAATGTTTTTCTTGGTTTTGTTGCGAGATGATGAGTATTATTGAGCTCTGGAAGAGAGAAAACCCTAGCTTTGGATTCAAGAGAACCTAGACTGATACCATGTAAAATCTCTTAGAACTCAATTCTTTTTATTTTATCAAATCAATTGTTCTTATTACAACAACTCTTATTTATACTAATAGAAGAGAAAACAGAATTAGAGAAAGTTAGTTATTCACTAAACTAGAGTTAGTTGTAACTAACTTTTATTGTTATTTTGATTTTGTAGAGAACTAGTCAAGATGGACCAGTCAAAATAGACCAGTCAAATGTCTTCAGAGTCAAGATGGACTTCATGATATAAGCTTACCAAAGACTTAGTCAAGGATTGACCTAAGTATAAATTGTTGAGTTTTGCCCTAATTCTATTTTGCCCTAATTCTCCAAACGAGTTTCTGCAAAACCCTAGTTTCACACACTCTCCCCGAAAGGAAAGGGGGATATGGGCTTGTAAACGGAGGGAGCGAGCCACTTCAAGGATGTGGCGGTGTTTTCTTTCAACCACCCCATTTTGTTGGGATGTGGCGGTGTTTCCTTTCAACCACCCCATTTTGTTGGGATGTGTGGGTACAACTGTGTTGACGAATAACTCCTTTATCAAGGAATCAAAGTTGTAAGTTAAGTATTATTCATAAATTCAGTACCCTTATTTGAATGAAATATTTTTATGGTGGAATTAAACTGAGTCGAGACATAGTTAAAAAAATTGGTAATTAATTTAAAGGTGTCTAATTTCGAACTCATAAGAAATGTCTAAATACAACAAGAAAAGTCGTCGACAAGGGTTAGAAAATAACAACATCCGTTAGTAGAGGGTACCGAAAAAGGACCCTAAACATCGGCGTGATTATTTCAAAAGAATGAGAGGAAGAAGAAACGTGGGATGGAAAAGGCAAACGGGATTGCTTTATACAAACATCGCACGGTACTTTATTATTAATTGAAATAGAGTTCATACAAGGAATTCTAGAATTAAAATACTTAACACGAGACAATGATAGATGGCTAAGACGCTAATGCCGTAAATTGTACAAAACATTACTAGTACTATCATTAACTAAACTGGTAACTGAAAGAACTTGACGCTCTATGCGAATAAAATGTAGATTATCATGAACACTACCATGCCCAATCTTCATCCTTGTTGTCCGTCCCTGAAAGACACAAATTTCAGAGTCAAATCAAACGGTGCAATAGAGAGATTCAAAGATTTGAGAGATTAAGATGAGAATAATTTTAAAAGATGGGATATGAAGCACATCTTGTAAAAAGTAATCATTAGAAAAGAAAACTAAACCTATATGAAGAACACGGACTCGTGAACCATTTGGTAATCTAACATAAAGGTTAGGTGGTGCAACCGAATATGTAGCAAAACGAGTAAGCGCCGAACAGATATGTTTGGCGGTGCCCTAATCGATAACCCAAGGAGGAGAAAAAAAAAAGAGCGTATCCGTAAGGCTGATTTGAGGGGTTTCGAAGAAGTACTAACCAGCTGCTTATGTTGATCCAAAAGCGCTATAAGGGACTTGTATTGGTCGACGGTGAGGGACGATGCTAAAGGCACCGAATTGCCGGTCGGTTCTTGAACCGAAGCTGCTAGTTGGTCCGGCCAATTGCAGTTGCGTGAGCAAGCACCGATTTGGGGCGGGATGGCCACAAAGTTGATAGAAAGTCAATATGTGATGTCCGTGGATTTTACAATGATTACAATATGGGAGTTGACGCTTTGGGCGTGGCTTATCTGGTCGATCAAAGGAAGGTCGTCCAATGTCGTGTGACCCGACGACAAGAGTAGCAACCTCATTGTTGATAATAGTGGAGTTGATTAAGCTTTGTTGCACTTCTTCTCGCTTAACAAGATAATGAATACGAAGAATTGAGCGAAAAGGATCCATTAGTAAGATTTGGCTTCGAATAGCCGAAAACTGGTCGTAAAGACCTTGAAGAAATTCCATTGCTCTATCTTGATTAGTGCGATCAAGAAGAGACCTTCCATGTCCATTAATACATGGTTCTGTGATCATCAGAGAATTTAATTCGTCTTGAAGAGCCTTGAGATTAGTAAAATAATTGAAGACGTCATAACCATCCTGCTTAAGGGAAGAAATAGCTCGTTTGAGTTGAAAAACCTTCGGAGCATTAGTTTGATAGAAGCGATCATGGAGATTTTTCAGAGATTAGGTGCATTATCATCATATTGAATTGATGAACGAAGAGAGGGATCGACTGAGTTGATAAGCCAACTAGAGACTAAGTTGTTACAACGTCCCCATAGATGTAACTCATTAGGATCAGTAGGTTTTGAGATTGTTCCATCAAGAAAACCTAATTTATCCTTAGCACAAAGAGCTTTGATCATTCCCCGAGGCCATGAGGAGTAGTTATCGCCAGTTAGAAGTGGCGTGATTGAAACAGTGGTGGGAGAATCCGAATGATGAACATCGAATGGACCACCAAGTTTCGAAAGAGTAGTAGTAACAGTTTCTGAAGAGAATCCGTGAGAAGTCATTGCTTAAAAAAAATTGGCTCTTATACCATGTGAAGAGGGATGAATCTCTTGATAATAAAATAAAGAGAGAATAAGTGAGATTGATAGATAAGGAGGGAGATCGAGAGATAGAGAGAGGGAGATCAAGTACAAAGAGAAGGTAGAGAGTAGAGACAGTTGTTAAAATAAATCTCTCTATATTGATAATAGTTCTAATGTACATAAGTTGTATTTATAGGGATACAAAGGATATAGGATTTCCTTATCAACAGATACAGTATCTAAACTAAAATATACAAAAAATAACTTCCTAATTATTACATGGACCAAGTACACTCG
This sequence comes from Eschscholzia californica subsp. californica, assembly GCA_002897215.1. Lineage (NCBI taxonomy): Eukaryota > Viridiplantae > Streptophyta > Magnoliopsida > Ranunculales > Papaveraceae > Eschscholzia > Eschscholzia californica. Next base: position 1,296,049 of record BEHA01050316.1, on the reverse strand, counting down.
GTAGGCCGAGTGAAAGCCGGATCAATGTCTCCTGATAACTTGATTGTACACTGCATTTTGTATTCCGCTTTACAAACGTGACCAACAGTCATACAATATTTTGGATTATGTATACTTAGCTAGAGTTAGAGCAAACCTAAAGTGCTTTATATATTTTGCTTATGTACACGACCAATGTCAAATAGAGCCTGTTAACTAAAACAAACGTATCTCATAAAAAAATTAAAACAAACTTAGAAGTATTCAACATATTTGACTTAATATTTTACAATTTGTCTCGTGCAAAAAAGAAATATGTTACTCTTTTTACCGACACATCAATTGAAATTTATATTTGACTAACAAATTAATACTAATCATTTATCAAAAGGAATAAAGGGAATAAATAGAGTTAAAGTGAATAGGACGAACCAGAATCACGATCACCGATTCCAACTCCACCACTCTGGAGATTTCCTTTTGTACTTCGATCAGAACAGATTGTGTAGGACGATTTTGAACGCCTTTTACATGTGAAGACGGAGGAGGAGAAGTAGATTCGAGAGTTGAACTTTCGATTTTACTTGCGGATCTTCTAAATGCTTGGCCCGTTCTTTCTAATTTTATGATTAAAATCAAGAGATTTACTCTAGGTTGAAAGTTTTAACGTTATGATTGTCTGCATTTTCATGTACATTCTAGGGTTTGGTTTAAAGGGAGAGAGACAAAGATGAACCCTATTTACAGACCTGCTTTTGGTGCATTTCGGGATGAGGAGGATGTGGGACAGCGAAGTATTTTTGGATTGGGGTAATTTCTAGAAAGGTCAAAATAATATTGAAAATGAGTAGAAAAGCACAAAACATTTGAAAATTATTATTTAGGTCAAAAAGTGTGCAAATACTGAAATACCCCTTTTTGTCATTTTGTGTAACTAAATATTGAAATACTCTTTGGCCATTCGTCTGTCGAAGTCGAACAAAGAAGTTTTCGGCCATCTAGACACTAACATTAAGCAGCTCACCCACCAGATCCAAACTATTCAGGATCCGGTGATTTTTCAGGAGATCTACACCAAGATCGAAACACTCCTTCAGCAAGTGAGTTTGTGGAAAGAAAAATCCAGGATCTCTAACATAAACCTAGGGGATAGAAACGCCAAATATTTTCATGCCAAAGCGGCTACTCTTAACCGGAAAAACCAAATCCACTCCATCAAGAATGTTGACAATAGTTGGACCACTGACGAAGCTTAAATCACAACCATCTTCTCCAATCATCTCCTCAACATCTCTACTTCGGTGGCTTCCAACATTTCCGATAATATGCGAAATTGTTTCTCCCATCAAATCACCTCTACTCAGAACGAGTCTCTCATCTCCGCTTCGGGGGCAGAAGAAATCAGGAAGGTTGTTCTCTCTCTTAAGCCCGAGGCAGCCACGGGGCCTGATGGCCATCCTCCATTTTTCTACCAGTCCAACTGGGAGACGGTGAAGGAAGATATTCTGGAGATGATCTCTCAATTCTTTAGCACTGCTTCCCTTCCTCCTCAATCCAACCACACCCGTATTTGTCTCCTCCCTAAAACCAAAACCCCACAAACTTCGGTGGATTTCAGACCGATTAGTCTACTCAACACTACCTACAAAATTATCACCAAGATTATGGCTAACCGTCTCAAATTACTGCTTCCTGATCTTATCCCTCCCTTTCAAGCGACTTATGTTCCTGGAAGGTAAATCATTGATAATATCATGATCAGCCAAGAACTAGTCCACTCCTTTAAGAAAATCTGCTGGTCCAAAAGCTACTTCGACCTCAAGCAGGACATGTTTAAGGCTTTTGACCGCATCGAATGGAGCTACTTGGAGACTATCATGACCCTTATGGGCTTCTTTCTCTCTCTCTTTCTCTCTTATCTATGTCATTTTTTTTTACTTTCATTCTATTATACAAATTATATGGTGATTTTGGCTAACCTACGGATTTGGCTTCTATGTTTATATTTTTGTAGTGGACAACTTTTTTTTTGAAGTTTTGATTTTCAATTTTTTTGTAACACTCGAATCGTCTCAAATTGGTTTGGAATAACATCTTTTGGAGAGTTCATTGTTATTCTTTTTATTAATTTTGACTATTTGAAATCTATGTTTGTTTTTTAAATTTTTTTTGGGATGAGTAAGAGTCAATCAGTTGATATTCTCACATCTTTAAACTACACATTAAGAATTATGTAAATCGATAGGAGCACATCTCCTCTTCGTGGGTAAATCTTTACTAAGTTTTTTTATTTATAATTTTTCTTATGTAACTAAGAATATAATTTAATACTTCCAATGAACACATAAAGCGCTCGATTTTCATTTCGTGCCAGAGACACAGATTATACATAGTAATAATAATAATAAATTATTGTTATTATTATTAGGTTCATAATTATAGTAATAAGAATAATATAATAAAAATATCTACTAATTGTCCATCAACAGATATACAGATGTCCGCGAAAGTCAAAACTGCATTTGTTAATATCAACAAAATTATGGTATTTCATATTATAGGATAATAATAATAATAATAATAATAATAATAATAATAATAATAATAATAATAATAATAATAATATCCACCAATTGTCTATTAATGCCGACAGATATCTATATATCCATGGAAGTCCAAAATACATTTGGAAATATTAGTAAAAAAAATTGTTATTAATGTTATTGTAATAATATATATCCACTAATTGTCTATTAATATGTACCGAACTCCAAAAATATATTTTGGAATATGAAGTAATAATTGAAGTCATATAACAACCGGATACTTTTGTTTAATTACGGAAAACACAAAATTTGAATATATTAAACATGTATCGAAAAAAAAAGTCTTAGTAGTAACCAATAAAAGCAACTCTAAGTCATTTTAATATAATGTGACTTTGTTCATAGATCGTGTTTCTAAAGTACGTTAATCATATGTATGTAATTATTAGGGTTTTTTGAGTTTACCCCCTCAAAATTAATTGGTAATTAAGTTTACCCCCTTCAGTAATTGGTAATTGAGCTTACCCCCTTGAATTTAGATTTTTTGTCAAAACTACTAAGGATATGTTTAGTA
>BEHA01050316.1:1275167-1285181 GCA_002897215.1 Eschscholzia californica subsp. californica | reverse complement strand
AAAGGATCCTAAAGATCCGACAAAAATAAAATAATAAAAACCAAAAATAATTCCTTCTCTGATTCTTCTTCTTGTTCGTCATGTTCATCTTCTTCTTCTTCCTTTTAATCTTCTTTCTCTGATTCTTCTTTTTCTTTCTTTTCATCTTTTCTTTCTCTGGTACTTTTTCTGCTTCTTCTTCTTCGTTTACATCTTTTCTTTTTGGTTTTTCCTAGTATACCTTCTTTTGATCTCATCTTTTTCCTGTAACAACTAACTATTACTAAGAGGGAAAGAGGGATTCCGGCGAAAGGATCCTTTCACCGGAGAAAAATCAATGATTTACACGGGAGAATTCACCGATCTGAAGTTTTTTCTAGAGAGAGAAAAAGGGGGTAATTTCCGTTACTTATTAAAATTGTGAAACTATGACAAAGATAGTTTTGGAACTCACCTCTCTCTTTCTCCGACAAAGGTCGCCGACCGAAAAAATTTTCGGTCGACGACCTTCAAACATTAAAAAAAAAATCTCTTATCTCTCTCTAAACACTCAGGCGAAGAGATTTTCCTTAGCCAGAGGTCTGTTGAACCAGACCTTCGAGGTATGGGTTAGATCTGGTGAACTAAACCTTCGAGTGTGAACCAGACCTCCGGTGAAGAGAAACCCCTTCGTCGGAGTGTTTAGAGAGAAAGGAGAAAAAAAAATTTATATTTGAAGGTCACCGGCAGGAAAATTTTCTGACCGGCGACCTTTGCAGGAGAAAAAAGATGTGAGGTGGAGATGAAAAGAATTTAGTTGACGTGACAGAGAGAGATGACGTGGCAGAGAGAGAGGTGGGGAGAGAGATGACGTGGCAGATAGAGGTGGTGAGAGAGGTGACATGGCGAGAGAGATGACGTGGTAGGAGAGGTGATGACATGGAGGAGAAAGAGTTAACGAACATTTAACGGTAACAGAAAAAGTGAGTCATCTAGGTATTTTTGATAAAGTAGGGGGCTATTTGAAAAATAATCCTTATTATTTTACTCTTTTGTGTAGTTTTCTTATTAAATTATGATATTAGGAGGAGGCATTTATGGATCAACTTAAAACCATTTACAATATAACAATATATGCAAATTAATAGCCAATCTACCTTATCCAAAAGTACTATAGTTATTACAAAGAAATATAGAGTTGTATCTCTATTTATAGTTTTTTTTTTTTTTTTTTTTTGAACTAAAATGACATTAATGGATCAAAGCGTTATTACAGTAGCGATCAATTAAAATAAAAGGAATATTGTCCCACGCTTTGCTTCTATTACGCTTCCTTGCCCACTTCGCTAGCTTGTCAGCGTTAGAGTTAGCTGTTCTTTTGGTGAAATGGAACTGAACTACTTCGAAATCCGTTTTGATGTCTTGGATCTTCCTGACATGGATCAGAGATTGCCATTGGATGGTGTGGCGATGGTTGCAAAGATGAGTGATGAGATTGAAATTATCGCTTTCTACGATTATCGAGTGATGCTCTTGGGATTTGGCCCATTCTAGACCATAAAGGATTGCCATGGCTTCACATTCTTCACTGTTTCTACCTCTAGAAGTTTTCGCTTGGGCGTGAATAAATTTTGCATTATCATCATGGGCAATCATACTTAAGCCTACGACGGATGATATGTTAGTGAATGAAGCGTCCACATTGATCTTGATATATCCGTTTGTAGGGGGTTTCCATCTATCTATAGGTTTATACTTGTGTTTCGCCGGTTTTATATTCACCTTCGGAAAGTTGTCTATCATTTTGATTATTTTCGGGAGTTCGTTGATCTCGTGCTGAAAGCAGTGGTCGCATCTAGTTTTCCATATAATCCAGAGAATGGTGGTGAAGTGAATATTCTCCTCTGTTTGACACTTGTCAGGTTGAGCTTCCCAAGAGAAGATCCAATCCGTTATGGAGGTAATGTTCTCAGAGATAATGTTATAGTGGAACCAAATATTTTTCGCTATCGCACAATGTAAGAGTGCATGTTCAATAGATTCGGTGGAAATGCAATTAGGACAATTCGTACTCATGTTAATATACTTCCCAATTTTTTCTCTCACCGGAAGAGCCTTGTTACAAATCTTCCAGATAAACAATTTGATGCGAGGGATGGCAGGAATGGACCATAAGAACTTCCAGTTTCGCGCGGTACTGTTTTGGTTATTACTGGTTGTGCTTAAGTGCTTGTATATCGAGGATACCGTGAATTTTCCGGATTTTGATAGTTTCCATTTAAGGTGATCTTTTCCTTCAGGGTTAACTGGGATGGATTTGATGAGGTTTCGGGTAGCCGAGTTGAAGTTTTCGTTCAGGATATCCTCATCCCAAGTGTTATTAGTAATCAGCTGTAACTTTGGTAAGATTAGAGTTATAAAGATTACTCACTTTCCCATCTCGATCTGGGATCCAATTGTCTTCCCATATGTTAATATCTGTTCCTGATTGGACCTCCCATTGAGAAAGCTCCTCAATATATGCGTAGTGTTTCCTGATGTTCTTCCAGATCCACGAATGATGAGGTTTCGCTGGGCCCGGGGTTGTAGAGTGTGGAAAGTATTTATCTTTGAGAAGTTTGGCCCATAAACCCTCAGGGTTGGTTTTGAGCCTCCAGGCCATCTTAGAAAGTAACGCCTTGTTGTCGAGTTCAGGGAGGTGGAGACCTAGACCCCCCTGGTCTTTCGGCAGACAGATATGAGACCAAGCTTTAAGACACAAACCTCTAGACTTACCCCCACCAGAAGTTCCGTTGTGCGGACTTGATGCTTTTACAAATTCCTTTCGGAATTGCAAAGCACTGCATCTGATATCGGGGTACGGCTGCAGCTATGGCCGATAGGACCACCGTGCGACCTGCTTGAGAGAGAAAACAATGATTCCATTTATTGAGTTTGTTCTGTATTTGTTCTAATAAATCTTTGAAGACCTTAGTTTTCTGTGCTCCTATGAAGAGTTGCGATCCCAAGTATTTCTCCGAGGTAGACGCATATTTCACTTTCAGTGTTCGCATGATCATGCGTTTGAACTTAGGATGCGAATTTTTCGAGTAGAAGATATTGGATTTTGTATAATTTATCATTTGCCCTGAAGATTCGCTGAATTCCTGCAGAATATTTTTAAGGTTATGGACATTGTCTAACGTATTCCTCCCGAAAATATTACAGTCATCTGCAAAGAGAAGGTGAGAGATTTCCATATCGACATGATTAGTAGGGAAGCCTAGAAACCGGGCTTGATTAGCTGTGTCCATAATGAACTGACATTTAGGTTAAGATTTTATTTATTGCAGTTTCCATAACAATGAGTGTATTTTCTTGTTTGAGTAACTATATATATATATATATATATATATATATAGTTATTATTCATTTCTCTTCAATGGATTCAAGAGATAACGTTTGTGATCAGTAACTATAGGCCGCGGCTTTGAGGAATAAAGAAAAATTTTCAGGGAATAAAGAATTTGATCACAAAGAATTGATTTAACGAGCATCTTCATTTTGAGTCCAAGAATTAATGTTTTTGCTTTTTGCCCCCAAATGTTCATCTCCTCCCGTCTCTCTCTGTTTCTCTCTTTTTCAATGTCTTTGGCACTCACTGTCTCTCTATCTCCCTCCCTCACGATCTCTCAATCCTTCTATCAAGTAGATAAAAACCTAGCATAACTCCAAACAAATCTAATGGAAGGAGAAGAGCTAGTCTCGGCCTTCAACAAAACCCTAGTTCCTTTGTCTAATCATTATCTTCTTTTGATCTTCAACATGTTTATTTAATCTTCAACAATCACAACGACAAATTATTACAAGCAAAACACATTAACCCCCTTTAAATCTAAATAAAAAATAAAAACTCCACACTCTCCATCTTACCCCCCTCTCTCTCTCTCTCTAAAAACCAACAAGTTGTTGATATTAGTTTCAGTTCTTTTATTCTTCTACTGCACCTACTATTGAATCTTTTCTTCTTCTACTTTAGCAACTACCAATATCTCTAGTTTCTAAAAAACACTACTAATATCAAACTACTAATATCTCTTAGTATCTCTTTGTGAGATGCTTCTTCATGGATTTAGATTTTGTCTTGATGAAACATAAAGTGTCTTGGCTATATGGTCGCAAGTAATGATAGTGGTCGGATGTTATGGTGACGGAAGTGATAGAGAAGATGAAGATTAGGGTGAAATGTTTGATTAAGTGATTTTTTGGACTAAAAAAAAATATGCCTCCGAGAATGTATAAAAAACCATGTATTCTCTAGAGAATTTATTCCCTGGAGATTATTCTTTATGCCCCAAAGTCGCGGCCTAACTATATATGTGTTTGAACCAAATACTAAAAAATAACATTTATGTTATTATTGAATTGTGTTTCGTTTTCATTAAAAGAAAAAGTGCTCCATACAACAAATATTATCACCTCACTAAGGGAGGCATGAGAACGCAAATGTTATGGGCTCTCTGCAAAGTTTGGGGGTCAATGACAAACAGATTGTGGTCGAAAAAAATTATATTGCAGGTCCTCATGTCAAAATCATTACTGTATATTTGAAAATTACTATGTACATTTCATAAATTTATGGATTTGTCACTACAAATTGCGTTTTCTCTGCCTACACACACGTGTCATGTGTCTTCTTATTATCTTTATCTTTCCCTCCACCGCGTCGTTATCTCTTACTTTTTCATTTTACAGTTTCTTTCTCTGCTCTTTTACTTTTCCTCTACAAATTTTATTATCTCTCCTTTTTTTTTCTTCAGATTTTCTCTCTTCAATCTCAACAAATTTCCATCTCTCTTTACAATTGTTCCTCTCTAGATTTGTTGTTTTTTAGTTATACTTAATTTCTCTAAATATTTTCATTCAATTTCCAGATTAGTCTAGGACGCATTTTCATTTTGACTCCAAAAATTAACTTTGTTCTTTCCCCCTCTAATCTTCATCTTCTCATTTATTTTTTTTCTCTCTCCTGCTGCTTTCTCTCTACTCTCAGTGTCTATATAGGTTGTTAATGGCTTTGAAGTGTATTTTTTATTCTTCGATTTGATTGTTATTTTCTCTTTCTAGATAGAAATTGGGTCTAGGGTTTCACTGGTAACACCAAAAAACATTGCTCTTACAAATCTGAAAATGTAAAATTTAATCTAATCTTTCTTGTTACTAATTTAGTTCTTAATAGTGATTAGCGAAGCAAAGTTGGTCAAGACCAGCTGAAGCCTGAAGGGATACCCACTTAATCTTTGATAGAAGAAATAACAATACAACAAAATTTGTCATAAGACGATTAAATGTTGGGTTTTTTTTAGCTTAACCCCTCAAAACTAATTAGTAATTGGGTTTACCCCTTCAAAAATTAGCAATTGAGCTTACCCCCTTGTGTTTAGAATCTTTGGCAAAACGACACCAAAATTTTGGTATGGGGTAATAAATTCATAAATTACAACCAAAATCAATCTTTGATGATCATATTTCCGACCAAATCTAACAATAAAGTAAGATGGAATAACTACGAGGAATCAAATTGAAGGTTAATTGCTCTCAGTATACACATTTATTTCACGTATGCCAAACACAACTCTTGTGTCTTTCTCAAAAATATTAAATCTAAGGGGGTTAACTTAATTGCCCATTATTAAAGGGGGTAAACTCAATTACCAATTAGTGATGAGGAGGAAAGCTCAAAAATTCCTTAAATGTTCACAAATGCATACGGATATCATGGTTTGAAAAATTAAACGTTATTAGTCAGGACGCTTTTAGCATGGTGGTTATATGTGTATCTTAATGGAGCCTTGACCATTCTTTGACAGGATAGTGTTTTCAGTGGTGGGGATTACTCGTGGAGTGGTTACTGGTGGTTGAGTTGTGACATTTTGTCATCAGCGGTGGTGATTACTAATGGTGGAGTTGCACTTCTCTTATGCATGTTACTGTCAGCAAAAATGGTGATTACTGGAGGTAGGATTGTGGCAACTGGTGAAATGGATGTGATGGTAGTTGTGTCAGAAGTGGCGGTTACGATAGTATTGGGGTAATGGAGGCGATGGTTGTGGACTTGTGGTGTTAGTGGAGGTGGCGGCGGAATGGTTATGGTGGACAGGTATAAAGATGGTGTTAGTAGCAATAGTGTTTTAGCAAAAGAGTTGATAGTGGAGGTGGAGCTGTGACTGTGATAATGGTGGCGGAATGGTGTTGCCGGTGTGGTATGAGTGGTAGTAGTGGTGATGGTGTTGGGTAGTGCATGTTGGTGGAATGGAGTTGGTGGTGCATGAGAGCATCCGCCCTTTTTTGCCTCTTAGGCGGCCGCTGAACCATTTCCCATCAACTGACATTTCAAAATCAACTAAAGATATCAGCAACTATCAAGCATCCATTTTGATATGTTTTCAATTATACAAACAGAAAAATACTCTAATCAAGGAAGAGAAGCCTCACGAAATTAAAGATGAGACTACAGTATCAAAACAAACAAATGAAGACAATAGACCGCGTCTGGCACGTGAGAATGGAATGCCAATACAAGGATCCGCCTTCCATCATGGTACTTGGTGTACAGAAAATATCAAAATTTACATTGCGAGGGAGAATTTTGGTTCCTCTTCGAGAGAACAACCAAATCCATTGGATGGGGTTTAGGATTCCCCAGTTTACGATTCCATTTTGTAGGAATTATTAATTAAACATCTACAGACTCAGTCTCTACCAATCATATTCCTAACCAAACCTAACAATACAATTTAGTATTGTTGATCAGCATTTCATTTTCTGTGCACCAACACATAGCCTTACAACTTCAGCATAGGATTACTGGGAAACAGTCCATATGCCTGATTCCACAGAATAACCTTGAAAACAAGGAAATTCGAGAAGTTTTAGGCTCTTTAGAGTTTCATGTACTCATCTTTACCTCTCTGCAACTCCATACAGAAGAGAAGCAAACTGCAATACAAGAGAAATTGATACAAGTTCACTAGAATCCATATTTGGATAGGCTTTTGATGCTTCCTGCTTTGTTGATACGGAGAACTAGTTTACCTCTCACTAAGGTAAACCATGTCTTCCAACAAAAAAAAAAAGGCAAACCATATACTATTAATCATTTTATACGACTTAATGTTGAATGCCTCATTCTTCTACCCGACCTTACAACAGTGAAATTTTCAAAACTTTTAGGCCTTAATGAGCTTCATGTATTTATATCTAGACGTTCGCAACTCCACATAGGAGAGAAGCAAAATAAGGCCAAAGGGAAATCGATATACACCCAATAGAATCCAAAGCTAAACATTGTCATTTTAAGCTTCCTGCTTTGATGAGATGGACTAGTTTACACCTCTCACTAAGCTAAATCATGTGCTATTCAAATCATCTTATTTGACTTGATGTGAAATGACTCATTCTTCTACTCTGACCTTAAAAACAGTGAAATTTTCAAAAACTTTTAGGCACTTGCGAGGTTCATGCATTTATCTCTACACGTTCGCAACTCGACATAAGAGAGAAGCAGGATACAGTCAAAGAGAAATGATACAAGTCCACTAGAATCCAAAGCTAGACATTACCTTTTTAGGTTTCCTGCTTTGCTGAGATGGACTAGTTTACACCTCTGACTGAGCTAGAGTGCTAGACCATATGCTATTCAAATCATCTTATTCGACTTAATGTCAAATGCCTCATTCTTCTACCGACCTCAAAACAGTGAACTTTCAATAACTTTTAGACACTAAAGAGCTTCATGTATTTATCTCTACACGTTCGCAACTCCACAGAGGAGAGAAGCATAATACGGTCAAAGAGAAATAGATATAAGTCCACTAGAATCCAAAGCTAGACATTGCCTTTTCAGGCTTCCTGCTTTGCTGAGATGGACTAGTTTACACCTCTCACTAAGCTATAGACCATTCTTTTACCCGACTTGAAAAACAATGAAATTTTCAATAACTTTTAGGCGCTAAAGAGCTTAATGTATTTATCTCCACACGTACGCAACTCAACATAAGAGAGAAGCAGAATACAATCAAAGAGAAATAGATATAAGTCCACTAAAATCCAAAGCTAGAAATTGCCTTTGCGGGCTTCCTGCTTTGCTGAGATGGACTAGTTTACACCTCACACTAAGCTAACGCATATGCTATTCGACGTCTTCTTCGATTTAATGTTAAATGCCTCATTCTTCTACTCGACCTTAAAAACAGTGAAATTTCAATAACTTTTTAGACGCAAAAAAGCTTCACGTATTTATCTCTACACGTACGCAACTCAACATAAGAGAGAAGCAGAATACAATGAAAGAGAAATAGATATGTCCACTAGAATCCAAAGCTAGACATTACCTTTTTAGGTTTCTTGCTTTGCTGAGATGGACTTGTTTACACCTCTCACTAAGCTAAACCATATGCTATTCAAATCATCTTACTCAACTTAATGTTAAATGCCTCATTCTTCTACCCGACCTTAAAAACAGTGAACTTCTTAATAACTTTTAGGCGCTAAAGAGAGTTTCATGTATTTATCTCTACACGTTCGCAACTCCACATAAGAGAGAAGTGGAATACGGTCAAAGAGAAATAGATATAAGTCCAATAGAATCCAAAGCTAGACATTGCCTTTTCAGGTTTCCTGCTTTGCTGAGAAGGACTAGTTTACACCTCTGACTGAGCTAGACCATATGCTATTCAAATCATCTTATTCGACTTAATGTTAAATGCCTCATTCTTCTAGCTGACCTTAAAAACAGTGCAATTTTCAATAACTTTTAGGCGCTAAAGAGCTTCACTTATTTATCTCTACACGTTCGCAACTCCACATAAGAGAGAAGCAAAATACAGTCAAAGAGAAATCGATATAAGTCCACTAGAATCCAAAGCTAGACATTGCCTTTCAGGCTTCCTGCTTTGCTGAGATGGACTAGTTTACACCTCTCATTAAGCTAAACCATATGTTATTCAAATCATTTTTTTGACTTCATGCTAATTGCCTCATTCTTCTGCCCGACCTCAAAAACAGTCACGTATTTATCTCTACACGTTCGCAACTCCACATAATAGAGAAGCGGAATACGGTCAAAAAAAAATCGATATAAGTCCACTAGAATCCAAAGCTAGACATTGCCATTTCAGGCTTCCTGCTTTGCTGAGATGAACTAGTACACAGAAATTACCTAAAACATATGTTATCTTTTCTATTTTATTCGACTTAAGAGTGGCATAATCAAAATAAAAAATGTCTCGTCCCAACTGATCTGAAACTCCATCAATCGTTGAAGACCTGAACAGTCAAGGGAAGGAAGACTTTAATCTGAGTCCATTAGCATATAAAACTAACCATTGCCTCGTCAAAGCTCGTCAGCTTTGCCAAGATGGACTCGTCATTACAGAAAATATTTTGCTTCTGTCAAGTTTCACCACCTATAATCAATCGCTCAAAGAAATCTTTGACTCTTTGTAATTGACCGAAATATTTCCATTTGTATGCCCACTTAAATTTTCACCGAAACGAAATTTAATTACGTTTTCATAACAATACCAGATCAAGGACTTAAATTTTGAAATACTTCAGCCGAAATGACTAACATATTTCCATTTTCATGTCAACGGGAATTTTGATCGAAACGGACATTTAATTCCTTGATTAGAAGTGGGTTTTGAATATACAAGACTCTCCGAATAAAGCTAAAAATCACATATATACAATATTGTTGTATCATACTGGATATATTCTAATTTCTTACTACCCTTATCGACCAAAATTAAATTAAGAACAAACAAACATCACATGTGAAAATATGAAAGACCAGCCATAATCCCATCTCCACTAATGTGTATTGTTAGTCTTTCTATGCTTAGAATTACCGTAATTTATATTTATCGGTCTAAAAAGCTTACCCGTATAGTACTTGATATCGACATCAATTCAAGAATTTGGAAGTACGAAAAAAGTACTCCGCGACAACCTGAATGGGAAACAAAAGGAACATATTAAAAAAAGTATCACATTGTAACTTAACAACAAGAAATA
>BEHA01050316.1:1240721-1256380 GCA_002897215.1 Eschscholzia californica subsp. californica | reverse complement strand
TCCACCTTGAAACAGGAAGGTTCAGATGTCTCGACTTACTTCACTCTTCTCAAATCACATCAGGATGAGCTTCAATCTCTTCTTTCTATTGAACCGTGTTTATGTGGTCACGGTAAAGCTCTCATTGATCAATCCAATCAGGATCGAGCCATGGAGTTTCTTCAAGGACTCCATGATCGATTTGCCACTATTCGGAGTCAAATCCTACTAATGGATCCCTTCCCTTCACTGCTCAAAATTCATAGCATGGTTAAGCAGGAGGAGATCAAACAAAACCTCACGAATTCGGATCTTGGGAGCTCGGAAGCCGCCACTCTCACCGTCGGCCAGCAGTCCTCGGGAGGACGGTTTGATCGGTCCGGTCGTCCTGACCGAACCCGACCAAAACGACCTCGGCCCTACTGTGACAACTGTCACCAGCACGGACACGTCCAGGCCACGTGTTATAAGCTGCATGGCTATCCACCACGTTCGCGTCCAACTCAGCTAGTCGGTTCGGTTACAAACGGTTCGGTTTCTGAACCGATCCAGCAGGGGGCGCCTTCAGCGACGTCAATGACGCAAGAGCAATATCATCACCTTGTTCGCTTATACGAACAAAACGCTACTTCTACAGGCACCCCCGTTACGGGCACTACTGATCCTTTAGTAAACCTAACAGGTATGTCCTCTTATTCGTTACCATGGATCATTGATTCAGGCGCCGCAAAAAATATTTGTGCAACTCTATCGTCTTTTTCTTCATATACAAAGGCACCTCCACAATTTTATGTTCGATTACCGGATGGATCAAGGTCTCGTGTTCTTCACATCGGATCCGTCCCGTTTACTAAAGATTTTTTTCTACTTAACGTGTTACATATACCATCGTTTAAGTTCAATCTTATTTCAGTTTCTGAAACTACGAAATCTCTTAAATGTGATGTTACATTTAACTCAATGTCTTGTGTATTTCAGGATCCATTGGCGACAAGGACGATTGGACTTGGTGATCCTCATGACAGTCTCTACTATTATCGCATGGAACCTAGGATATGTTCTACTTTCATTTCTAGTGTTTTTAGTAATTTTGATTTATGGCACTGGCGACTTGGCCACCCATCTTTAGATCGTTTTAATTTTATTGCTTCTAGGAATCCATGTAAAAATAGTGGATTTATTAATAAAATTTCGTGTGATGTTTGTCCCGTCTCTAAACAACCACGTCTATCTTTCTCTTCTAGCACATCGACTTCGTCTCGACCTTTTCAATTGATTCATGTTGATTTATGGGGACCGTTTAATATTAATTCTAATTCCGGTTGTCGATACTTCATCACCATAGTTGATGACTACTCAAGGGTTACTTGGGTATATTTATTACACTCTAAATCGGAAACTTTTAAAATACTTTCCAATTTTATCAATTTCACGATCACTCAATTTCGCTCTCCTATTTTAAACATTCACTCGAGAAATGGTGAATCACTTTTTCCACAATTACAAATCATACGCTCTGACAATGGTTCAGAATTTCTTTCCCACGATCTTCAACTTTTATTTCAAAATAAAGGAATAGTTCATCAACGGAGTTGCGTCTATACACCTCAACAAACGGTGTGGTAGAACGCAAACACCGTCACATTCTCGACGTGGCTAGGGCACTTCATTTTCAAGCCCGTTTACCACTTAAATTTTGGGGGGAATGTATCCTCACGGCCGTTTACTTGATAAACAAGATCCCAACACCCGTTCTCAACGGCAAATCCCCCCATGAGGTCCTACTTGGCTCTCCGCCATCTCTTGACCATCTAAGGGTGTTCGGTTGTTTATGTTATGCGCATAACACAAACATCCGACACAAATTCGACCCCCGCGCATTACGAGGGATTTTTATAGGTTATCCTAACGATCAAAAAGGGTACCGTATCTATGACTTGATTAGCCACAAGATTTACACCTCTCGTAATGTCACCTTTCAAGAAGATCGATTTCCGATGCAACAGTTTGATCGGCCAATCTCATCACCATCGGTTCCCTTCTTGCGAATTCCATACGATGGATCGTTCGGGTACACTCCTAACCGAGGGTCCTCTCTCTGTCGGCACCCCAATCTCCTAATCCAGTGGGCCCTGCCCAAACCACATCACCGACATCATATCCTGTCGGCAACCCCTCGGCTGCTTCCCAGGGGGAGCCCTTAGCAATCCCGAGTTCCCTTCCAGACACTCCTGGAAATCCAGGAACTTCTCCCACTCGAAATCTTCTTGCAGGCACCCCTGAGATTCAAAGGACTTCGGTCTCTGCAGGCACCTCGGAAGCTCAAGGAACTTCGGTTTCTGCAGGCAATCCTGAGATTCTAAGGACTTCGACCACTGCAGGCACCCTTGCCTCTCCAAATCATACAGGCACACCAACATCATATAACACCACCAATCTTAGAGACACTCTTGTCTCTGACACGGTGGATCGCTCCCTGCCGGTTCGTCCCATTCGTGATCGACGACCTCCGGCACATCTCCAAGATTATGATTGTAACACTATTTCTCTTCCCTTTTCCAACTCTAAATCAGAAACTCCATACCCTCTCACTAATTTTCTATCCGTTGATTTTTTTTCTAAATCTCACAAAATTTTCTTAACATCGGTTCTTTCTCATTCCGAACCAACTTCTTTTACTCAAGCCATGACCTCCCCGCATTGGAGAGAGGCCATGGCCAACGAAATTAAAGCTCTCGAATCCAACAACACTTGGACTCTCACCCATTTTCCATCTGGAAAGAAACCAATTGGGTGTAAATGGGTCTATAAAATCAAATTCCGGGCCGATGGTTCCATTGAACGCTACAAGGCTCGTCTTGTCGCGAAGGGTTATACTCAGATCGAAGGTCTTGATTACAATGACACCTTTGCACCCGTCGCCAAATTAGTCACAGTACGAGCCCTTCGCTCCATCGCAGCTGTCAAAGGATGGTCCCTCTATCAACTGGACGTCAATAATGCTTTTTTCCAGGGAGACCTGGATGAAGAAGTTTTCATGAAACCCCCACCTGGATTCTTACCTAAGGGGGAGACAAGGGTTTGTCGGCTCAACAAATCCCTTTACGGCCTCAAACAGGCTTCACGTCAATGGTTCTCGAAGTTTTCGTCTGTTCTCCTCAAACATGGATTTGTCCAATCTCTCTCTGATTATTCACTCTTCACTTATCATAAGTCATCCACTTCACTATACGTTTTAGTTTACGTTGACGATATAATAATCACAGGCAATAACCACACTACCATTTCTTCTCTCAAGGCGTTTCTTCGTTCTGCCTTCTCCCTCAAGGATTTCGGTCGCCTTCAATACTTTTTGGGTATTGAGGTCTCTCGGTCTTCCAAGGGCATCTTTCTATGTCAACGTAAATACATAGTTGACATTCTCAAAGACTCCGGCCTCACCGCCGCCAAAGTTTCTCCATTTCCCATGGATCAAAAATCAAAACTTGGTCCCACTGATGGCCAACCTATCGAGGACCCCTCAGTTTATCGCCACCTTATTGGCCGCCTTATTTACCTTACAGTTACTCGTCCTGACATCACATATGCTGTAAACAGCCTTGGTCAATTCATGCAGGACCCACGCTCCGCTCATTTAGATGTCGCTCACCGTGTTCTTCGCTACCTCCAAGGTTCCATTGGAAAGGGAATCCTTTTATCTTCCTCCAGCAAGCTACTTGTTTCAGGGTTTTGTGACTCTGATTGGGCTGGATGCCCCACGACCCGTCGTTCAACTACGGGCTACCTAACCATGCTCAGTTCCAGTCCACTTTCTTGGAAATCCAAGAAGCAACACACAATTGCCCGATCTTCGGCAGAAGCGGAATATCGGGCTCTTGCTACTCTCACTTGCGAGCTTCAATGGCTCAAATCACTTCTTCTTGATCTTGGCATCAATCACTCATCTCCTATGCCAGTTCATTGTGACAATGAGGCTGCAATTCACATTGCAGAGAATCCAGTATTCCATTAACGAACCAAACATATAAAAATTGACTGCCACTTGGTTCGCGAGAAGATAAAAGGCAAGTTAATCTCTCCACAATTCACCCCTTCATCGGAACAACTCGCAGACATCTTCACGAAGCCACTTGGTGCGGACGCTTTCCGCCATACTATTGGCAAGTTGGGCCTCATTGACATTCCGACTCCAACTTGAGGGGGAGTGTTAGAGATATAGATATGGATCAGCCACCCAATCCATATGCCACACACGACCGACCCGGTCAACCCAAGAAGACCGGTCCCACCGGTTCCACCTCCTCTTTGTATTTAGATTAACATAAATCTTTTTGTATGTTTATCACAGATTTACCCTAACTATATTTCCTTTTACTTTAAATACATGTGACCTTCAATGTAATCAATACAAGAGAACAATTAATCTCTACTCATCTCTCTCTTTACTTTCTAGAAATCAACATCTCTCTCTCTCTCTGACTCTCACGTTCGATTCCAATCGAACTATCAGATTGATAGTTCTCACAAGAAGAAAGGAAGGTTTTTGATCTCATAGTTTTATTGTGTAAATTAAATGAAAGTTTATACTTGTTCAATGGTAATGGGTTTTGGCTGTGACTATCTATCAGAATTATATTTATACTTTTGGGTTGATGAGGGGGATTCTTGTTGAAAGACGATGGGTTTTGGCTATGTCTAAATTGAATGAAAATTTATACTTGTTCAACGGGAGAGCCAGCCAGGGATGACCCTTCTTCCGCCTCGGAAGGACCCGTACCAAGGGTTGATGGGGGAAATTCTTAACTTTCCTCCTCAATCAGATCAATTGTATTATTTTTCTAATGACAATGTGAATCTTCTACTCCGCCTCTCTTCTTTTTTAACTTAATTCTTTTTGAAGCCATAGTTCGGAGTCGCGGTGAATTTGTCATCTACTTTTAGCTTTCTCCGTTGAACAAATAAAATTCTTTGTTAACATAAATATTTCTCAGATCAAATTAATTGCAAACGACATTTCGTTTGTATCTGCCACAGTTACTTTGAGGACCTCCCATCTTCTTCCTCTTGTTCTTCTTCCCCCGATTTTTAGAAGAAAATCCATAGTCGTTGTTTCTTTTGTTTATTTCGTTTGTATGTAAATTCTCTTTTTTTGTATGAAATTAACCACTTTGTCGTCGTTGAACGATTTCTAATGATGTCGAAATTTGTACTTCCCCTAACATTCAAGATGTTGAGACTGCTATGTTGAATTTTGAACTACTCCTCGCGAATTGGGATGCGAAATCTGCAAAAAACTAGGAAACCTCTCTGACGCTCGAGCCAGTCTGTTTGTCCTTACAGTTAAAATATCGAGTATTTAATATTTCCAAGTTTAGGAGCTTTGACTTACTTGTTGGTTGCCCAGTTTACGGCGAAACTTTACCTTTTATTGGCTTCTTTAGCCGACTACTACTTTCTAGCTATGTGATATTAGGATTCATCTTTGGAATTATCCTGCATATTTGAAATAGACAAGTTCCCTTATTTAAAGATCTTTGCTATTTAACACTTTTTTTTGTGCTCCTGGATGAGCTTTTATGCCCCTAGAATGACTTAGTCAATGAAGGGTTCTACATACGAGATGGTTAGATCCTTTCATAGAATAAGCTCTGAAGAAACTCGCTTTCTCCCTTCAACATCTAAAGTATAATAAATACTAGGGTATAGCCCGTGCACTAGGGCACGAAGTGTAGTATCAATCAAATTTAACGAAATTATTGGTGAAATCAAGAATCACACATGAGACTATGAGAGAGGGAGTCTAGGACTCTAGGGGCGGGACTCGGTCTGGGCCGGGCCACTCGGGCTTATATCATTCACCGGGTCAGGACGGGCGGGCTTTTGAAATTCTTTCTCTATTCGGATTCTCGAGTTTAATCGGGTGGGTTATTTGTAAAATCCATGTGGTCGAAATCCGTCAAATTTTTCGAGTTTTTTGAGTATCGAATGATGGGGTATCGAGTTTTCACATTTTCATTATTACACAAAATAGTACATTGGGGCCAATATATATTTAAAATATATAAAGAATATCAAGGTACATTTAATATTTAATATTTAAGCATTTACTAATCTGTTTGATCCATCCTTTCACCCGGTCACTAGTATATTTTGTCAATTTGGTCATCACCACCGTACAACCATCATATCCACGTTCTACCACCACAATTACACGTAGTAAAGTATATTATTAAGTATTACATATATATTAGGTGTATGATAATCTAAAATGAAACTAAAAAGGAAAGCAAGAAAAAAAAATGTACTCCCTCCGTCTCAAAATGAAAGTCCATTATTCCTTTTTAGGTTGTCTCAAAATGAAAGTCTCACAGCACATATAGCCTATAATATCCAATATTTTGACAAATATACCCTCCTTAATTCTATCAATATCAAGTGCATTTATTAGGAAAGATAATGCACGCACTACTTTTATCCAATAAACTTCACTAGATTGAATTACAATAAATGCTAGTGTTCTTATTTAATAAGGACAATATGAGAACACACAAAACAAAAATAAATCGGGTGAGTTTCGGTAATGGACTTTCATTTTGAGACGGAGGGAGTAATAAGAATCAACAACAGAAGTGGGAACCTAAAACAACCACGAAGAAGAAGAAAACGAAGCATTTCCATAGTGAAATCAAAGGAGTTTGGAGAGATATAATGGAAGATAATCGTGTGAAAATATCTAGAAAGTGGGTAGTTAATAGTGATACACGTATTCTCATTATTGTAGACCGTTACTATTAAGTGAAATAAGTGAGAAGGAAGAGAGTTTAGTGGGTGGTTTATTGATAATTGTTGATAAAAGAGCAAAAACGTGGGTGGGTTAGTTACAACCTATTTAAATTTAGGTGGTTATTTTTTTAATTCAAAATTCATTTGTAGCTCCTAATCTAATTAGGAGACATGTGTATCAGAAGTTAAAATAACTAAATTTTCAAGTAATTTAAACCACCAGATCAAGAAACTATAGAATATAATCAAAAGGACGCGAATATCCAAGATATAAATCAACGATTTGTCTTAAAAATATCATTGTGTTTTATATAATAGACTAGGTATAACCCGTGTCTCTGCTCGTGCCTCCGCCATGGAGAAACTTATTTGGTACATTATGTAGTTAGCAAGTACAAAGTTCTAGCACACTTTCAAAAAAAATAGTTCTGAGACACTTTTAAATATGATTGTCCGTTTTTGTCCATTTCTAATTTACATTAATCACCAATCATTCATTGAAAAATATAGACACCCACAAGTGTTGGTAGATAAGCAAAAATTGTGTTTTCTCTTTGATTCTAATTTCCGCGTTTCAAATTCATTCGAAGTAATGTTCTTGCACGTGTGGAAACTTTTTCTTCTGAGTATTAATAAATACATGTCCATACAACTTTTTCTCTATGATAAGCAATGTAACACCAAAATGGCGGCCAAATGCCTTTCGCAAGTTCTTCTAATGTATATATCTCAAACCACATGACGTAATACCAACTGCATATACATACGTCAGAGTTAGAATATGTAGGGACATAAAGATGAACCTCACTAACAAAAGGATGTATAAGAAATCAAACCTTCGTGATGTTTGATTTAGGTAATGAGAAATGACCCTCACATAGCTTTCAGTGGGGAGAGACAAATTTAGTCAGTAATATTTTTTTATAAAAGTTTATGTTGTCCTAGTATTAGGATTCATAAACTTGTATTAACTAAACAAGTCTGAAAATTTATATATGAAAGAGACACTGTTGAACTTCAGTATGGTGCTAACTTTGACTAAGGTAC
Organism: Eschscholzia californica subsp. californica; assembly: GCA_002897215.1. Taxonomy (NCBI): domain Eukaryota; kingdom Viridiplantae; phylum Streptophyta; class Magnoliopsida; order Ranunculales; family Papaveraceae; genus Eschscholzia; species Eschscholzia californica. The sequence goes on along the minus strand of BEHA01050316.1, from coordinate 1,248,571 downwards.
CAAACTACTATACCAACAAATTTATAAAGAATCCTAGTAGAATAATATAGTTGATTTTGAGTTGTTCATACACCAAAATATGTCAATCCAACTCATTGTCGTAAAATATGCACACCAAAAAGAAGATGTAAACTTCAAAGTTATGCCAAGAAAATACGTAACATGGCAGCAAATTAGATGGAACGGTCATATAAAAACAGAAGGAAAATCTATAACAATACAAGATATTAGTCGAAGACTATCATTGCAATTGAAACTTAAAAACTGAAACAAATAACACAACTTCAAGAGAAAAGTTGAAGCTAGTGAAGAGAATACTAATGTGAAGAAATGAGAACCAGTAGCAAATTCCATTTTAAAACAGAAAATTGTTTAATCATTTACATAAAAATGAATGGTATTAGCAGCAAACCATTTCCCCAAGGAATTTTTCTTTATTCCGAGCAGATTTAACAGTTGCTAACAAATAAACGTAGATCACAAATATAATCACAAAAAAGGAAAGAAAAAGAGGGAAAACTAAACCGAAAAAATCAGTTATGAATTACTGGTTTAGTGTGTGAAGATTTACATGGGGCACTTCAGTGGAGAAAGAATATGATTCGATGGAGATAAGGTAAAGAAGAGATAGAAGATGGGTGGAAACGTAACTCATGAGTGGTGATGGTCGTTTATTGAAGGGTCATTAGATTAGGGTGTTAATGAGGAAAAAGTAACTCATGAATGTTGATGTAGGCTGTTTGACATGAGTTGTTACCTAGGGTGTTTTTTAAGTGTTGCCTAGGGTGTTAATGAGGGGATGTAAGGTGATTACTTCCGTTTTTTAATGGCTTTCATTTAGAATATTTGATAGGAAACAATTTAAAGATCTCATGACTCAGATCTGAAGATAAAAGATTGGGTGGCTAGATTTGTAATAGGGTTTTGTTTCGTTCTTTCATTGAGTAGGTGAACAATTTTTACTTTTTTGAGGTAGGTAAGATATCAAACGGTAAAGACGCTAGATGAAACTCAACAGACGTTTGGATTTATCTTTAGTTTGTATTTTGTTTGTGTATGGGCCAAAACACGTCACCATGAGCGCCCCAGAAATCCACGATTAATGGGCTTACACGGTGACCAAGCCCATAAGTTAATGGCTAATGTGTCCGACCCATTTATCTTCGGGCACCCCGAAGTAACAACAAAGTACAGAAGCACATCCACTCCTGGATAAAGAGGTCCGCCCTCACTTCTTCAGCAGACCTCCCTTCGTATATCCGTCGGGAGACGTTACAACCATAGAAGATCCCGAATCTTCTCGTTAGGGGATTACAATATTTGTACTAATGATGACAGCTCCATGTGTTACCACATGGAAGACGCAGCTCACCGCCAGGTGACGGTCAACCGCCAACACTCTAAAAGGACCAAGGGGTAGATGACACAAGAGGGGGAACTTCCGACTAAAATGGAAGCCCTAGTTAAAACTACGAAGCTGTTCAGAAATCAATTATACAGGGCTTATTTGGGTTCTATTTTGCAAAAGGAGTTAGTAAGATTAAGACATGATAGAACATGACTAATTTTCTTCCTATGTTGCAGGGGTGATCATTTTGAGCATGCGTAGTAAGTTAGGAAAATCACATTAGAAAGTTAGGATTATGCTAACAAATGATCAAATTCCTTGGTCCAAGTTTTTATGCATTTTCAGGAATGAAGAAAAAACAAAGTTCATTCATTAAAAGACACATGTCCAGCAAACAAAGAAATATCCATTTAAAAGATAAAGCTCATTCAGCGAAAGTACATATCGAAGCAGGAAGAAAAGGACAACTTGAACAAAATGGAAGTTCATCAAGCCAAGAGAAGCAGTAGAAAGCCAGAACAAACAAAGACTTAGGCACCCAGGCAGATCAGAGTCCCTCTTCAGAGGGAGAAGGGTCGTGACAACCACCAGAGTTAGGCTGAGGGACAGAGAAAGTAGAGCCCTCGTCAGAATCATCATCCACTGGAATTACAGAAGCAGTAGTCTCGTCTTCCCATTTGTCGTCGCTAAAGGGGAGGTCTTCCTTAACGCCCTGCTTAGCAGCAACAGAGTCAACCAGCTCAGCCACCTTGTCCTTGCTAATACGACGTAAGGGAGAAGATTCATCAGGGGCATAGAAACGACGAGCAGACTCCGAAGCAGCTTTGAAGCTCAGCTTGCGTTGCTTCCTCGGAACCTTGGAAAACTCATCTCCACACTTAAAGCTGGTGACAACCTGCTCCCGATTCAGACGGGCCAACTCGAGGATGTTGAGGCGGGACTCATGAAGAGAAAGTTTGTCCTTCTTCCTCCAAGCAACAAGATAGGCTTCCCTTTCCTTTTAGGCTTCGAGCTGCTTCTCAAGAGCCGAGATACGAGCGCTCGATTGGGAAGACTGTAACTCATAACGAGATTGGGACAGCTTAGCCGTCAACTTCCAAGAATCTCGATCAGCAGCGGTAACCTTCAAATCCGTGGTCAGAATCTCAGCTTCGGTCATGAAAGACTGGGATTCTTGCTCGAGTCGCAGCAGTTGGGTCTCCAGACGTTCAATTTGGCTCAGATAGGAGGCAACGTCTTGACTGACCCGAGAACCCTGCAACAAAGTATTATCAGCGAAAGAAGAAGGAGTGGTCTCATCTCGAAATCTTTAACGAAGTGGGAGTTAGAAGGAAATATCAAAAGCAAAAGATATTGAAGAAAAAGGTTAGGTGTTGAAGAAAATTTCAGGCCAAAGGAGGCTATTTATAGTAGAAGAAGAAGATCAAGATATCATATTGACAAATAAGAGAACATTAAAGCAAAGGAAGAAAAAGTGCTTCGGTAACGCACCCGGTCATAATGACGAGGTGGTAAAGCGCGGCTCAAGACTAACTAGGTCAGAGAGTCAATTAATGAGACCCGACAGAACTCACTCGTCCCTCCATTCGCAAAACATCACGTGCTCACGCATGGCGACAGAGGTACCGTGAGCAGTAACCCAAAAGATCAACGTCGAAAATGCGTGATCTTTAGATTAGATCCATAAAATCACGCATGGAAGCAGAAATCAATCTCCTCAGGAAGAAATCAAAACGTGTCTCGCGAGAAAGGATATGCGAAAACATTCTTAAAGAATCGCTATTCAGACAACTCCGGAGCCTCGATAAACGACACCTCATCAGCGTAGTTACAGAAAAAACTCTACAAACTGCTCCGCTAAAATCAACCCGGAACACGGAGCTCAGGAAGCTCAAAAGAACGACCGAGCTTTACGAAACAACTCTGGTCCAGGTAAACCCATTGTCTTCAGGGTCATTTAAGATATTTATTGACCAAGCTCGAGAGTCTCTTCTACTCCTCAGTCTCTCTACTTTCGACTAAGGAGTGGCGGAACTCATGATGATGCACAAAATATCTGACTAACGTCAAAGAGTCAAGAACGGACCTGAAGTCTAATAGATCAACCCGGCTTAAGGTAAATTGAACAACTAAACCCTCGACACTCCGCCACCTACGCCCCTAACTAGGAGGTCGGCTAGAGGTATCAGCCTTGTTTCTCCCCTGACATAAATAAATCAGCTTTGGAGTCTTTAAAGGAATGAGTGGGGTCCGTGTAAGTTAGGCCGATGCCTCACACCCTAAACTGGGGAGGCAGAAGCGCTCCAACAACTTACCAACTCAATCCCGAAATCTCCTTAAAGATTTCAGTCGGCTACAGATATTAAGTGTTTAAGCAAGCTTGGACATCAAGAATCCCAAAGGAGGAAACATCTCCTAGAAGATCTATCACCTCGGCAGGATATCTACGAAGGATCCTTGAACTTAGGAACTTCTATTTATCCTAGATACGAGATAACTACAAGGAAAATTTTAACCACGAACAGTGAGAAACTTCCCTAAACGGTGGATCACGACCGCCTAATTTAGATCGTCTAAACACAGTCGGTCAACTTCAGCCTATAAAAGGGCCCCCCATCGTCCTCTACAAGACAAGCTTTTGATACTCTTGACAAGATTTAATACGATCTCTCAACCAGAAAGATCACCCCTCACACAGAGTTCCCATAGCTCCCCCCAGAAAAGGTTCAGTCAATATTCAATCTTTTTACTGCAAAGAGCAACCTGACTGTCTTGAGCGCCGGAGTGGTTTTCGAACCCTTTGCAGATTTTCCCTCGGGAATCAAGGAGCACGAGCAGCAGCAGGGAACCTGAGCTGGAGCAAGATGCAGACGAAAAGATCACGATCAACTTACCAGAATATTCGATCATAACGGACGATGTCATGCATCAAGTCCCTGTTTCATGCTGATATAACGGAAAACTATTTTCTGACATCAGCACAAAGTATTTATTGATTATTGATTCAAGTATAAGGACAACAATTTTCGTTATAAATAAGCATTAATGTTGATGGTGGACATCAAGACTCCATTGTCAAGCTTTTGTGAAGATGGCTTCATCTGTCTGGGTTCTTCAAGTTATGGAAGATTTGAACAAAGTCGAGATTTTTACGGTTCGATGAGGGAGTTGGTTAAAAGAAATTGTACACCAATTTGTTTTTGAAGATTTACATTCTCAAAGATTTAGAGTGGTTTGTCTCTGGTAAAAGATCTAATAGTTCTGATAGCAGAAGGTTTATTTTTGTAAATTGAAGGTTATTCATTTTCGTAACGGGTAGCCCAACCACTTTATGACGTGTGAAATGCTTAACAGAATTTGTAGTGCCGGAGGCACGGGTTATGCCTAGTAAACTAATAAAATAAAAAGTTAGACTTAATAGCATAATTTCCTCGCAGAAACGAATATAACTTATTATAGTTGCACATTTACTGCTTAATTGAACAAAGTACCGTGGATTACGAGCGTTTACGTATATATTTACCTTAATTTCTTCAATTCTTCATTATTAGGTTCCCTATTTTGTCACTTGCAAATTTAACTTCTTTATGAACCACAATTATCTTAATATGATACGACGTTAACTTACATAAATATGAGAGAAGAATCTACAAAAATGGGCGTATCCCATACCTAAATATGAATCAACTGCCTATTGAAAGCAAATAAGTTCATCAAGAGAGAGAAAAATAATAGAGGTCGTCATCGTGTAGGTCTGAAGTAGGCTTTCATTTGTAACCTATTCTAACATTACTCTCACCCAAAAAAACACTTTACTATCTCAAGTCCTAACACTATGTTTAACAAAAAAAAAAAGTCCTAACACTATTCTCAACAACAACAAAAAAAGTCCTAACACTACTGATTACAAGTACACACGAGATGTACATATGAACTCATGTATACACACCACCCATAAGATATCTTATATGATTAGGAAATTTGTCACGATATTCCATTTACGCACAACGTACGACAGTAAATTACGAGTTCAATAAATCTAACTTCTAAACTCTCATCAGGATAAATAATAATTGAAAATATTTGTAGCTTTAGAAGAAGAGTATAAATTTCCATTGCATATTATTCCACCAACCAAATCCCTAAATTCAGGATAACTCTTAACATTTTAGTATAAAAGAAATGCATTCAATTCTAAAAATATTTTGGAATAAAATGATGGCATAATTGAAAAGGTAGATTTCGAAATCAAAAGAGTTAATCTTTGTCCCAATAAACACCCCAAATAACATCTTTGAATTCTAAAATAGGGTAAAAGTTAATAATTCTGTATCGAGTGAGCCTGTAAAGGTGAACCAACATTTACTCCTACCGCTATAATTTTTTTTGCTTATCATATTAGCAGATCTCAACTATATTTTCGATGGTCTAAACTATACCATAAGAGGGTAAGATTTCCTTTTATTTAAATTACAAAATAATTATGATAGAAATGTAGAATATTTCGTTACCATTTTTGCTTGGAGCCTTCATAATTACCCGTCAAATGAGAGAAATCAACTTGATATCTTAGCCTATAAATGAATGAAACCTAAATCTACTCACTCCATTGTATCATTTGCAGAATTTTCTCTGATATTGTATCCAATGTCTGAGTATTTGGTACAAGTAGTTGTTTAACTTTTCTTTTAGCTCTTCTTTTGTTTTGGTCTCACAATTACTAAGGGTAATCTGTGAAGGAGCACTTGGCTAATCAGATGATCAACAAATATGTTGAATCATGCCGTTTTTGTTATAAAGGCGACAACTGGGCTCAAATAAAACTTGTGAACTTCCGCAAGTTGAAAGATGATAGGACCCTCCACTGGTGCAAAACTATTTGGTATTGTAGATTTTTTTCTCTTTTACTTTCAAACAGAAACATAATATATATATATATACACACGCGATTCTTCTATTGTTCTCTATGTTATTCTTGTACGAAAGTTAATTCAACACAACGTCTTACTTTGCAGGAGTACATTATTTATCATTATGACTTTCACTCTCATGTGCATCCTCTCATGCATTGGCCTCGAGAACTTGATTTACCTTTATAGCACACCAGAGGAAGCAATTCAAGCTCTTGACGTCGTGTGGAGAGAAACACTTAAAAAAAGTAATGTTTTCTTATCTTTATTTTGTTCATTTTTTTTGTTGTTCTTGAGATCTTTTCAAAAATCTAAATCTTTTAGCACTTTATACAACAAATTCTAAACCAGCTTCTTATTCTAAAAATGCTATACTATTTTGAAAACTAATCCATGAAACTTATTTGGAAAAATAGTGCCCACAAAAACTAATCTTGTTCCAATTTTGTTGTACAATTAGTTTTTTTTTTGTTCTTCCTCAAGTTTTCAGTGCTCCATCTCTAGAGCACAAAATAAAACGAATTGTTTCGGAAAATTTCTCATCATTACTTTCAACCCATATAACTTAGCTCTGTTGGCTTAAATCCTTCGTGCTTCAAATCAATACTGAATAATGGTCTAACTATGATGCCAGAAGTACACAAGTCACCATTGGCACAAGTGACACCAAGGAGAATAGTCTCGAGAGAAAACTACAAAAGAAATGTGGAAGTGCCAGAGGGTGTGTACACTAAAGGAGGAAAAGGAAGATATTCGAAAGCAGCAAACTGGTATGTAAGATATTTAAATAATTTGTACTAAATATTATTATATAGTCCTCATATGGATCTTTCTTAATCCCAATATGTTTTTTTCTTAATCGGTTCGACGGTTCCTTTATCATGACTACCATTTTTACCCATGCAGTATTAGTATTTTAGACATTAGAAGTAGGGTCAGGATTATTTGCTCACTATCTTTGGAGGATGTTTAGTCAAGAAAAACGAAACTAATTACGTATACCAACCATGAACCATTATTAGCGAGATTCCTTTTGAAATATCGATTCTATATATATATATATATATATATGTTCTAACATTGAGCTTACCTTTGATGTCGATATAGGACAAGGATGGAATGTTGGTGCCGCCCTGACAAAGCAGGATACGGGGAGGTAAACGTGTCATTGTAGTGAATTTGTGATAGAACTGGAAACTGGTAGGGAGGGTACATTGTCACTTGATATGAGTAACATTGAGATTGAGCAAATGCTTATCAGAGGTCTATCAATCAATAGATACAGTCTCTCCTTTTCGGGTCCAACAACGATGACAACAACGAGGATTCGGGTCAGAAGATCAGTACAAACTCGTAAAAGAGATCATCTTACGTTCAAGAGCTTTTCAGTCCCTCTCGTCTCTTAGGAGGCGACAAAGTTGTAACCTGGTTCTAATCTCGAGAACTATCAATCTCAGTTCCTCCATGCTTGGATTATATGTACTTTTAATAGGTAAATGTTAAAATCACTAAAGATTTTGACAAAAGTAGTTGTCCAACTGATGTGGCAGTTGTGGTTTGAAAGTTTAACCAAATCTGGACCATTGAAAGAT
>BEHA01050316.1:1187543-1219093 GCA_002897215.1 Eschscholzia californica subsp. californica | reverse complement strand
TATATTAATTCTTATGTTACGTTATATAATAATATAATATTCGATTAGGAGATAAATAAAATTTTATGAAATTGTATATCAAAGAGTCTTCCAAAGATTGTCTATATGTACTACAAATGAACTATATATATGTCAAGCGAAAATAAAATTTGTATTGATACACGTAGCAGTTATTGTTCAAGAGAGAGAAATTTTAAATGGAGCTTAATCAAAGGATGATATGCTTGATTTCTTTCTCGTTCAATCTCTCTCTGGCTGAAAGTACATTTATGATGAACTAATGATAAAATCTTACCTTTAATGGATAAGCGAAGTATTGAAAGTTTGTTAAACGAAAATAAAAGAAGACATATTTACTAGCTAGTCCAATTTGTTTTCGGCTCGTTACGCATTATGAACAACCATATTGTGTTGTGTTTGTTCATAACGTATTATTTCCGTTCATAACGTATTATGACGAAAAACGAAAAATTGATTTAAGAAAAAAAAATGATTGTGTATTCAAGTTGAAGAACATTTTATCATAATGCAATATGACCGTTCATAATACATCATGAACAATCATAATGCAATATGGAATTCAGAGGAACTCGCCAGATTTAATTTCACAAGCGGATAGGTATTTTGGTAAGAAAAGAAGTCAATTTTAGATTTCTGATTTGGTTTACTAACCTATTCGTATAAACAAATATTTAAAATAAGATGGAAAGTCTTATAGGCCCTATTTTTTGTGTACGAGTTCACCAAATCGCAATTCAATACGTGTCCACTGAATTCAACAAAATAGACTGTTGGAGTGAATTTCGGTGGACTCGTAACGAATGGTCTCTTGTAAATTCAGTGAGTTCGTACTGAATGGCCTCTTACGAATTCAGCACGCTCGTATAGAATTCACAAAAAGGGACTCTTTTAACAAGAACAGAAGACCCCTATAAAACTCCCCTTTAAATGTCAAGTGATTTGTCATAGCAGGACAAATATAAACCCATATATTACTTTCAGCAACCCTAACAATTCGGTTTAATCAGATTCGAATATTACTTGAAATCTAAAAAAAATTCAAAAGATAAAAACTATTGAAATCTTAAAATTTGTCAAGTATTTTTAGTTTCAAAGATAACCAGAAAAAGCTAGCAATATTTAAAAAATGTCCTCCACTCCAAGTAATTGCAAACTATGCTCGTATTTTTTAAATTGACTATTATACCACTAATGCAATGCAACCCTAATACAACATATTGCAAACTCAATGCGTCCACAAACAATTGTCATATACCTCTAATATAATGTTTGCTGATTTGTGAAGGCGGGACAAAAATAAACCGATTACATTTGTCCATGTGAACAAATCAGTTTAGTAAAATTCATTTATCACTTGAAATCTTAAAATTTATATAGTTTTTGAACAACTTAAGTTTGAAATTATAAATTCAAAAGTAAGAACGTTTTGACTCAGATGAAATTTTCAATGATCATCAAGCTAGAGAGTAAGATAACGTAAATAACATAAGGACGAAACTGGAAGAAAGAAAAACGAGTAACGATGAACGGACAATTTTAGTGACTCAAAAACAGTCTTGGGAGTAAAAACAAACTATTGAACACAATTGAGGACTGAATTTGTAGTTGGTCACAACTTGAGATCCAAAACGAAAGTAACACAATAAGTTAATGTATATCAATACCCATACAAAGTGACAGCATCTCATAACTTCAGAAGTCAGTTAATACTATCCCAATGACTTGTTTTGCTACCAAAGAGTCCAACGTGTGGTTCAAGCTCACCCAAATTAATTGATACTTGGATAAGTCAAACAATCATAGTCAAGAGAAATGCAAGTGGATACCCTTAATTTGACTAAGAAACCTTATAGTAGTAGTACATTTCAAGCGTTCAAATTGTAAAAGTTTCAACGAAAACGAAACTCGTCTTCACTTCATTTATTTCCACCAAATCGAGGTCTTTGGTCCATATTGAAGGGTTTTTTGTTGATTGGGGGGATTTCCCCGTACGTTTTTGGTGTACTCCTTCTAATAAGATAAGAGATATTTTAGTATTTTTACAGTATTTTCAGACTGTGAAAACATCTAAAACACTCCTCAGTTTATTAGCCATGCAGTAATGAGGTATATCACAAAGTACATGAGGAAGTCTCCAAATCATTTTTGTTTTCCGAATTACCTATATTTTAGTTTTTCTTTTTTATTAAAATATAGTAACCAATATTTTAGTTGATGGTATATACATATTTTCCTCGGCTGTTGTGTCTACAATGGTTAAATAAATTAAATTCAACCAAACTAAATAGTCAAGGGAAAAGATACAATAAATAAGATTGCCCAACGAGTAGGTTACTATATTTTAATGAGTCGTGCCATAAGCATTTCGAATATAAAAACAAATATCTTCAGGTAAAGATGAGATCATATCGTTAGGGATACTAAAAGATTGAATCTGACTGAAAAGATCGTCCAAGATTGCTACTCTCGCGCTCTACATGTTAAAAAGATTATATATGTACAGACAAACAAATATAATGATTTGTCTGCAGTCTTACCTGACTGTACAAGAACATTTGGATCGAACCCAAAACAGTTCTTCGGGTTTTTATGAACACTGAGATTTAGAAGATGAAATGATCGGGCGGCGTGTGAGAAACCAAGTGGATGTGAATATGACCTCTAGAGGTCTGTACACATAGACTAGTTGATGACATGAGAGTGGGCAAATTGAAAGAAACTCATTAATGAATCTCGAGAGATTCCTCCTTGGGAATCAAATAGATAATCCTTTAATTTATAAAAAGTCAATGAAAAATCAAATAATACACTTGTAAGGTTGTAGAAATATTAATTGACAAATAAAAAGACGTAATTATTGAGTCGCCTATGGAAAGTCTTCTTTGTCTTGAGTGCTTGTTCTTCACATTATAAAAAGCATTGTTTCTACACATTGATATCTCCAAACTAGGAGTTTCTCATCTCTCTCTCTCTCTCTCACTCACTTTCTTAGATTATTCAAGAAAGAGGAGATGGGAGAGGTAGAAGAGAGGGGAATGGGTCATGGAAAAGATGAGGATTATACACAAGATGGAAGTGTTGATTTAAAGGGTAGACCAATCCTTAGGTCAAAAGGAGGGAGATGGAAAGCTTGTTCTTATATTGTAGGTAAGGTACCTTAACTCTCAAGAGTGTTTTAGCCCATCCTGCCATCCATACACACCTCTCTCTATAGTTACACTCTTTTTGTGCTTAATATGTATTGGAGACGATAAATTAATTTACATTTATTTTTCGGAAAGTTGAACAAAAACTTCATCGAGAAAAGACTTTTTTGTCCATCAACTTTTTGAGATTTTAGCTCCTTAATGTTTGCACCAGTTCGCATAGATTTCTGCTGAGATCATCGGTTTGCACAAGTTCTCACATATTACGTAAGATAGTAGAAACTGGGACGGGTTTAAAAAGTTTACACATATTTGCAGAGTTTGCTCAAGAATAAACTCAAGTTTTAAAATATATTGTCTCGTACTTTTTAACTTAAAACAACAAGAAATAGAGCCAAGTTACCAATTATGGTAACCATTTTTTGGTGATTTTTTAGTATTGCTTTTTCTTTGGACAACTAATTGCTTCAAATAGATATTTTCTCCAATAAACTTTCATGGGTAATATCAAACCAATTCAAAGATAGAAAATTTAAATTGCCCTGTATGCTATACTTTGGAATTTGGATCATCTGCCTTATTCTAACTTTTTTTTTTCTTTATGAATATATGTAGCTTATGAGGTATTTGAGAGGATGGCATACTACGGAATTTCATCCAATTTGGTGTTGTATTTAACGAGAAAACTGCACGAAGGAACTGTTAAGTCATCGAATAATGTGACCAACTGGGTTGGTACCGTGTGGATGACTCCTATAATAGGCGCATACATTGCAGATGCACGTCTCGGACGATATTGGACTTTTATCATTTCTGCTGCCATTTATCTTACGGTAAAACCTCCATTATTCTTGTAATTTCATTTCCCCCATTGACATTTGAGAAATGGATCAATGACTCAGTAATCTGGGTACAGACTTGGCTGATTCCGATTCTGATTCATTCGAGTCTAACTCGTGTTGAAGTGTCTACCTATTTTCAAATGTCCTCGCTATTGTCCTCGCTTTTTGCAATTCAGGCCCAGGCCCAATCCTAAGCCCAACTCGTACAAGATTTTGTTCTTCGTGAAAGTTCCACAACAAAATACTGAGGCACTTGCTAAGTTTGAGCTTACACCTATAGTCCAAGCTTTGAACACTTCTCTAAGCTATTAGTTATATGAGATTATAACTTAATATGAGAAAAAACCAACAATCTAAGGCCCAAAAGTTTTATTATGTTATTGTAGCATATCTCTTCTATTTTTACAATAAATCAAAATGTGTTTCAAATTCTCATGCAAGATATTCTACCATGGCAGGGAATGTGCTTGCTGACTCTAACAGTTTCAGTTCCTGGATTAAAGCCGCCAACTTGTGGAAACGGGATACCTGATATCGATTGTACAAAACAAGCTTCTAGGTTTCAAGTTGGTATGTTTTACTTTGCACTCTACGTGATTGCGGTAGGCACGGGTGGCACAAAGCCCAACATCTCGACAATGGGCGCTGACCAATTCGACGATTTTCAACCTAAAGAAAGAACCCAAAAGTTATCTTTCTTTAACTGGTGGAATTTCAGTATCTTCTTTGGAACTCTTGGTGCAAACACATTTGTTGTATACATACAAGACAATGTTGGTTGGGCACTAGGTTATGGCCTTCCTACAATTGGTCTAGGTATTTCAATCTTGATCTTCTTAGTTGGAACCCCTTTTTATAGACACAAAGTCCCATCTGGAAGTCCCTTTACCAAGATAACTAAGGTGCTAGTTGCTTCCTTGAAGAAATGGAATGTCCCTGTCTCTAATGACCCTAAAGAGCTCCATGAGTTAAGCTTGGATCATTATACAAATGGAAAGTTCAGGATTGACCACACTCCTTCATTAAGGTAATAACTTCTTCATTTCATATCTCTTAAACTGTGGAGATCAGGGTTCAAATCTTAGTATGCTAGAAAACATACTTACTAGAGTTCTTTGGTGAATGTGCGCAGTGTTCTTGATAAAGCTGCAGTAAAGACGGGGCCAACCGGTCCGTGGAGGCTTTGCTCTGTCACCCAGGTGGAGGAAACGAAACAAATGATGAAAATGATTCCGATTTTTATCACAACAATTATACCAAGTGCTATGTATGCGCAGATCAACACACTTTTTGTTAAACAAGGTACAACCCTAGATAGAAGCATGGGTCCTCATTTCAAAATTCCTCCTGCAAGTCTCACGGCATTCGTTACTCTATCCATGTTGATTAGCCTTGTAATTCACGACCGTTACTTCGTACCATTAGCTAAACGATTTACAAAAAATCCTAGAGGAATATCATTGTTGCAAAGAATGGGATTAGGTTACGTATTTCATGTCCTTGTCATGATTTCTGCTTCCTTAGCCGAAAGGAAGAGATTAAGTATAGCAAGAGATCATGGGATTGTTGCCAAAGAAGATATAGTTCCTTTAACTATTTTCGTACTTCTACCTCAATTCATATTGATGGGAATTGCTGATGCTTGTGTGCTAGTCTCGCAGTTAGAATTCTTCTACGATCAAGCACCCGAGGGTATGAAAAGTCTTGGCACTTCATATTTTACTACTAGTCTTGGACTTGGAAATTTCCTTAGTAGTTTTCTTCTATCAACTGTGGCTAATATCACAAAGAGGAATGGTCACAAAGGGTGGATTCTTAATAACTTAAATGTCTCTCACTTGGATTACTATTATCTGTTTTTTGTTGTACTAAATGTTCTCAACTTAATAGTCTTTTTGGTTGCTTCCAAATTCTATGTTTATAACATTGATATAATGGATCAAAAAAAGGAGGAGAAGTTAAATAACACAGAGATGGTGGATACAACAATGTCACAAGATATGTAAGCATTTGAGAAATTGAAATATGTAATTAGTTAAAAGTCTTGTTTTGTGCTTGATGTTTCATTGAACATTGTATGAATTTATAGTGATATGCAAATCTTAATAGTTTAATATATATATCACATAAGTTTGACAACAATATTTTGAATTGAAATTCGTTCATCACTAGATTTTTATTCAATAAATTCTAACACAGGCTCAAACCGAAAATCACAAGACAATTTTTTTTCTCCGAATATTATATGTATATATTTTTTTATTTTTTTTTTTTTGAAGCCAAGGGAACCATATCCATTAATAAGTGATAAAATCACATTGTTTACATGGATGATACATCAATCTTATTTCTCTCTTCTGAAAACTTCATGAGAGTTACATACCTTTAAATGCAAAGTGCCTCATGAAGAGAAAGAAATGGGACTAGACACTGACTCAAACAAAAGACCCTAAAGGCCGACAAAAGATCCTAAAGATCGTGAATGAAAAGACCCTAAAGGTCGACAAAATATTACAGTAAAACTTATAAAAGAACCACCGCCTTGTTGCCGGAAAACCGTCGCCGTCACCGGATAACCGTCGCCGTCACCGGAAAACCGCCGTCGACACTGGAACACCGCCGCTGCCGCCAGAAAACCGCCTCCATCTCCGGAGAATCGTCGTCATCATACCACCATAGAAATCACATTACCACCACACCACCTTCACGAGGCACCACCTGATCTTGCCGTAGAAAACAAATCAACTAAAACAAACTTCAAACAGATCTGAAACTTCAAATTACCCTCCCCAACCCTAATTTTGTTCCAGAAAACTTGCATCTTGATATGATTATTACCCAAGTAGATTAATAAACTCTTTCAAATTTCAGTTGAACTTATCACTTTGAGAACTTCATAATCAAAGGAAGAGAACCCAACGTAAGAGGTATTATGAGTAGCAAACGTTAACAAAAACTAATAAAACATACACGATCATAATCCGGGTTTTTCACCCAAAGAGGTATGTCAGGAAGTAATCGCTGCAAGGTTTCTGAGTCTTGCTCAACCAGAGGACAAATTGTGGGGTCCTTGACATCTGTGGGTTAGAAGAAGATGAAGAAATAATAGCCAATTACAACTCCAATTGAAATCCCAACCCCAAATCCACTAAACCCCATTAAAGTACTTAAAATCTCCATTTTTTATCCAAATCCCCAACTCTGAATTTCTCTTCTGTATGCAGATATTTCCAAACCGACCTTTTCTTCTCTTGAATCACTTCAACTTCCTCGTTCAATTTTGTGATTTTCTCAGTCACGTTTTAACGTCAAAAACCATTAGGCTCCTTGAAGATCAAAGCATTTCAATATCGTTTGAAGTTGAAATTCCAACACGGTTTGTTCCTGTGGCGGGATTGTTGATCATGTAATCAAGTGTTGTGCTACTAGATCATCCCTTCTGGATTTGGACAATGCCGATCTCTCTGTAACCGTGCAATAAGACAAAGTGCATGATTTTAGTTAAACAAGAACTAAGATTGATGAAAGCATTATGTTGAAAACAAATCGCAATCAATTAAAAATTATGAGGGAGAAAGTAATCACGTTGAACCATGAATTTGGGTGATTTCGTGATTAGTGATAGAGGAGGGATGAAGAGAGAATTTAGGAGAAAAGCCTAGGTGAATGATGAGCGATGAAGAGGAAGAGTATTGGCTAAAGTCATAGAGAAATTTTATGGATATCAATTTAAGATATTACTTTTAGTTAAGATGTCACTTTTAGCACTGATGAAATAAGTGTAACTTATTTTGCCATCAGTTAGAAGTGATTTTCACTTATTACATAAAGAGTAAACGACTTAAAATTGTCGACTCACACTTAATAATGAAAACTACTTAATAAGCGTAAAAATCAAAAACCATCCTACTTGTAGGTCAGAATCAGAGGTGGTCTAGCTTGGGACTCTTAAAAAAGTAATTGTTGGTTTGACATTGTCATTTCTAAACATTCTAATGATAAAGAGGATAACAAGGGACTTAGGTTTTCATTGATGATCAAAATATCACGAAATCAAATGAGAGTGATTTTGTTTATGTAAGTCAAATATAGATATTATTCATCCTATATTAGATAGTCGTGTTTTTTTTTTAACTATATTAGATTGTCGTTGGTAGCTATTAGACTATTGGATTCAAATTTTGGGACCCTTCAAGTTGGGATCCCGACCTGGGAGTCTAGGAGTTGGGAGTGCGGAGGAGAGACACTCACAACCCCAATTATAGTCGATGGGTTCCCCAACGGCTAGTTTGGGGACCCCTGACGGCCATTTTGGGGTGGATCCCCTATTTAAATGGGATCCGCCACATTTTTTATCCTTCTTCATCTCTTTTTTATCCTTCAAAGTTTGTCCCAAATTTTTTCTTATTCAATGATTAATCTAAACACCGATTTTTAATGATAACGATTATTTTTTGGATATGTTAAATATGACTCATCGAGTTGATTTAGCGAATGACGAGGTCGAAGAAACACTTGATTTTTTTAAATGCCGAACTCATCCGTTACTGCTAAGTGTTATAGTCAACTTGATGATGTTGTGCTCGTAAACGGGTATTCACACATCTCAACCGATGCAATTGTTGGAAATGACAAAAAAGGAGGTACTTTTTAAACCAATACTTCAAAATTGGAAAATTAGATTGGAAATCCCTCATTTGGGAACCCCTCGTTTCGGAGCCCGACATTGGTATTGAAAAGTTCAGGGGCTCCCAAAAATTCTCTGTGCCTTCTCGGATGCTCCATTCATGCCTAGCCCTGAAGCCCATGTGGCTAAATCAGTCTCTCTTAAAGAAGGGAAATTTTATATGCACCATTTGGTTTTTGGAACAAGGACTCCAAGCGACATTACTTCAATATGATATAGGTATATCACGAATAAACATATGAATTGAACAAGTCTGATAACTACTATCTCAAAGACATTTTGAGTTGTAGAGGCCATATAAAAACCCTTGAAGACCTCCAGGAGGCATGGCAGCTCATTCCTATTTAACACAAGTCTTTTGTTACTACCACTTAAGGCAAAGAAAAATCTTAGCCACACCACTGTGTGTATATAATCAACTTAATTTACGTCAATAAAACTCATCTTCCCAGCTAGAAAAAATTTGGCAAAGCGGCCCACTCACAGATTGTGCTTGTGACGGACCCTTCTCGTGCCAGGTGACACGGTGGATCATTGACTGAGGCGGGCCAAGTCTTGCGCCCAAATGGGTTGGACCATAACAAGCCAGTGTTATTAGCCCTCTTATCTGCCAGAGCCCATTTGGCTGTGGTAGGTTGTCATGGCCCATTTTATAGAGTGGTCGCCCAGGTCGACACGTACCCAACTCCAGAGCCCATTACTCTACTAATGACGGGGATTTACAGTTTTTCTTTTTTTTTTTACATTTGCAGTTGGAGAAGCAGAAAAAAGAGAAGCGGCCGACAAAGACTGAGATATCAGCTGAGAAGCTGAAAACACATTGTCTCAGGTTTTGACACTGAGACCCAACTCCAGCAGACAAAGGTTTGATTCTTGGCTCCACGAGCCCACCCGATCGACACTTACTAAGCTTGAGCACGCACCCGTAGCCCCAGGCTCTGAATGCTCAGTCGAGTGATGTGGGACTATTACGGTACCATTTGATTTCATAAACAAATTTCCTTCACTTCTCCGTTCTTCTTATCGATCTTTTACACTGAGGGAAAGCTATAAATAATGAATAAAAGCAATAGACATGAGTGTTGGGGTAAGACAATGAATGAATAGACTACAACACAAAGACCTTTTGTTTCTTGCATTATAGATAGGATCACCTCTTCATAACCATTTTAGCTATACAAATGATCAAAACCAAATTCTTTCATACTTTTAACACCTCTTGGCTAATTGAAAAGTTATTTTTAGAAACCGATTAGCGATACCATCGTTTCTATGGCACAAAACTCTTAAGATAGTATTTGGGTCGGCTCTATTCCACCGTCCTGTCGTCGGAGGCATTGGCAACTTCTGCCCTGGACTAATGGAACCCATTCCACTTGTTTCACAAGCCACGATGCTGAAATCTTCTATTAGTTGATCTGTAGATTGACCCATTAACCCTACTACACCTTCAACTGTCTCTGCTTCTTTCTCAACCACCTCTTCCGCGACCAATCCCTCCCCGCAAGTGCAAAATACGCGTTTTAAACTCTCAAAATCTTCCTCGATCATTTCGTGATCAGACCTAGTAAAAATTCTACTACTTCCTCCTGCAAGTAATACCATAAGATAAGACTCAAATGTTGCCCTCATTACTTCTTTTACAGCTAATGGTTGAGCTCGGTCTGTCACCATTGCCGCTAAAAGTGTCAAATTCTGCTTAAGGATTCTCACTGCCGGCCGTATTCTAGCATTCACAACATCACCCACATAGAGACTATCATAAAAAACTGAATTTGAGTCAAGGAAGATAAGTCGGTAAGCTGCAACTTCAGAAACATTTTGAGAGGCTGCCAGAATGGAAGATCGAGCAATGTTGAAGTAAGAAGGTGAAGAGGAAAGGTGTCTTCGATGGTTGGGTGCTCGTGAACGATGAGACGCAACTTGGTGACGAGGAGAATGAGAAAGTAACTTATCAAGGGAATGTAGTTCAGTGAGAAGGTAATGAAGAGTATTGAGGCGGATGTATAGCCGTTGTGTCCCACGACTTGTAGATGGACGAGGATGGTGACCCTCTGTTATCCCACATCGGTGTAAATCTTCTGGAACCATTTTACAAGGACTTGCTCTTCTCCATAGCTTGAGGAATCTCGAATCTCGATTGCATCGTGTTAGAGGAGGAAGAGTAGGAATGTAGCTCTGTTTGGAGCCTAAGGAAAAAAAAAAGGAACAAGCACGAAAAGTGTTTAAGTAGTCTAATTTCATCAAGAATAAGTTAATCAAGTAACGTCGTGCTAGTTTTTTCTGTAAGTCAGATCTGAAATCTGACTCAAGGTCTAGATTGACTCAAGTCAGATTTCAGATTGTTTGTTTTGTCCGATTCGTCTGAATTGCTTATTTGATTCAGATTCCATTTTCAATTTGAATTTAAATTTTTGTTGTGGTTAATGAAAGAAAAAAACTATGCTAGAGTTTGATTGATTCGAAAAGTGAAGTCTTACCACATGATGAAATGAAAGTAACGTAATCTTCGAAAAGAAGTTCTAAGCCATCTGCAAGATCATGAACTATATCTTCGGAACACCCAATAGGTATTTCGAAGAAATCGTCGACAGTTTCCCTGCCTAATCGCATTAGCTCTACAGCTGATTGAGCATATGGATCTGTTTTCGATTTCGGGTTCCATGTCTGAAAAAAAAAAAGTTGAAATTTAAACACTCCTAAGCTTTATAAATCAAAGTTATTATTTATAAATTCAAGTCAACAAATTAAAGTTAACTTACTTCAGTTTCTTTCGCTCTTTCAACACAATCTCGTCCTCGTTTTAGCCTCTCATCGATCCATGTTTTTAATAAGTTCATGATAATGGAGTCAACTTCATACGGAACCATTTCTCTCACAACTGTTTTACCTCCATCTTCACAATCGACCGAGTCTTCAACTACCATTTGAACTAAAAGTTTCTCTAGCTTTCCAGCTCTTTGTAAAACTCCAATAACTTCATTTGCCAACGTCGATACTCCCGTTAAGTATTGTTTTAACACAGCTCCATAACAACTATGAAGGGTCACAGCAGCAACTCCTGATGCAATCGGATGCCATTTTTTCAATGTGGGACTAAAAGTTTCCTTCTCTTTCGTCGCTAATTCTTCTGTTTCTTTAGCTAACTGAAGAAGAGCCTCACTTGCATCATCTTCTTCTTCGACTGTCACTCTATTAGCTCCACTTTCTAACATCTATTTAACATCCAAATTTAGGAACAGATCGAAAATTATGATAAACAAAAAAGATAAACAGTTTACCTAATAGATGAAGAGAAACGTGAATAACGAACCTTTGCAAATGCGTTTCTTAAAGACGATCTTATGAAAAAATCGACTCTACTTCCAGTTGAATCAACTGTCATATCTCCTCTATCTTGTTGTGCTACATTAAGGTTTGATATATCTTCATCCATGATTTTCGAAGCCGATAAAGCTAATGTTAGAAGGTTTTCCATTAAACCGGGAAGTCCTTTCTGAAAGTTCTCATGATAATCAACTAATCTCTTCTCTGTCCAAGCTAGAATCGAACCCAAAACAGACGATAATATCTTAATATACATAACATCTCGATTAGCTCTTCGTATATCGTTCTCAACTTCGGCTAACATAGCAATAGAAGCACATAGAAGATCTTGTTCTACTTGAGATGTTGCCACATACTGTTGAAAGAGTACCCACATAAAACAAACATTATGTATCATCCTGTTTAGTCCTAATGTGGACCATGTCTTCTTCATAAGTTCTAATAACTCGTCGATCTCATCAAGAACTGAAG
Source organism: Eschscholzia californica subsp. californica (assembly GCA_002897215.1). Lineage (NCBI taxonomy): Eukaryota > Viridiplantae > Streptophyta > Magnoliopsida > Ranunculales > Papaveraceae > Eschscholzia > Eschscholzia californica. Next base: position 1,206,599 of record BEHA01050316.1, on the reverse strand, counting down.
TTTCATCTTTAATGTCGAAAATTGCGTATAGGAGAAATAGATAGAGATGAATGTTTAATGGGTACCCGTCGGCCCAATGACATATATCAGAGGGAGAGCCATTACTACTTCTCCATGCTAATGTAACTACACAATTGCATAGAATTGGCATTACTTCCGAATTCTTGCCAGTATCGACGGGCTTTGTCTCAGACCCATCAATGATTTCTCTGAGCTTCATTATAGAGGAGTTTGATCGGTCTACTGGGATCGACGGGTGATGGAGAAGACCTGCTTCAAGGACTTTAAGTTGGCGTTTTTGCCATAAATGATACTCATGTGGGTTGTTGAATTCCGATGGTTTTAGATGACGAAGAAGTTCGAGAGGAAGAATGATGGTTTCTGCTCTCCTACCCATCTGTTCAAATTGAAAAGTACTAATGAGTTGATTAGTGTGAATTTCATGTTAAAATCTCAAACCACAAACCACAAAATAGGAAGTGTAGTGTCATTTGGAAAAACGTTACAAACGTTGTTAGAACTTAACTAGTCTTCTATACTCGATGACCCAAACTCTAACTTAGATAAAGTAATTTTCCGTGGTCCTCTCGCGACAGAAAATTCATATTCCACAAACCAAACTTTAAAGAAAGGTAATGTGTTTATCAGGAATCACATTACTGGGTTGTTATTCCTGCTAATCACATTCCATTCCCACGCCCCTGCATGGCCTGAGAATTTAATATGAGACCTTAAATTCTCAGCCACGCCCCTGTCCATATTAAAGTACTACTATATATGTACGAAAACATACCTGACCAACGAGTGTCCTCATGAGAGTTTTCCTAAGCCTACTATCTCCTTGCTCGGATACTCTCATTTGTTGCCTCATGATTTCCGCTGAGGTTAAAGGTCGCTTAAATCTGACTGGCAACGTCGAAAACGTTGGATGACCTGCCGCTCCCGGACTATTAAGGTTGTTAGAATGTGGTGATCTTGGGGATGAAGGGTTGGAAGAAGTCCTCTTTGGCGACATTCGCTTATTTGATTTTAACCCGAGTGTCCGTTTTAATCTACTTGTAGGAACCAAACCAACCCCATTCATTCTCCCACCACCACCACCACCACTTCCACCACCACCAATGCCACCACCATCTGATCCATTGTTATCATGGGGGGAGGTGGTGGAGTAATAGGATAAAGCATTCCTCCCACCGAAACCAGGGGAAGATCGACAAGATGTAAAGAAAACTTCATAAGCAGTTTCTCTAAGATCATCTTTATCAACTCCTTCAATTTTACCAAATGGCCAAACTAAATCAGTTTCAATCTTTTCGAAATCGGATTGGGAAAACGTAGTTCCGACGAATGATTCTCGTCGGGAGTGGCATCCCATATTGGTTTTTGATTATGGCTTGATGAGTGAGGAATTTGTTTCAGATATCCTCTGTCTGAGGAGGAGAAGAATTGAAAATGTCATGGGCATTGTTTTTCTCATGCATAGACAGAGAAGAGAGAGAGAGAAAGACAGAAGGGAATGAGAAAGAGAGAAAATGAATGGGAGTTTGTTTGCCAACTCTTTTTTTTAATTGTGAAGCGAATAAAGAGGAAAGAATGGTAAATTGTGAGGAGGTTAGAAAGGAGGACAGCTAGAGGACCATAATTTTAATACTTCTTTCACCAAAAATATGCTTACCCACCAAAATTATGCCACTTGGATTGGAAGGGTAATCTATTAACTAATAGGAGAACGAACAAAATGGGAATGTAGTTTTGGTTCATGAAAATCAAGATTAAATAGTGGGGTTTTTTAATTTGAAGAATTTAATAGTGGGTTAAGGTGTGGTTTGGCATCGTAAAAATAAGTTATTTTTTTACTTAATTTAGTAGAAAAGTAAAAAAAAATTGCTTTCGTAACACGCAAATTTTCTACTTCACTTAAGTTAAAATTTGACTTTCTTTTAAAGCTTAAGATTCTAGCTTTTGACTTTAAAATAAAGTAACTTATGTGCAACATATGTATAAATTTTATTTTACCTAAATTTTTTTCTCTGCCTATCTCTGCTCCACCACCACAATTAAACTTCTATCACACCTTAACCACCACCATAGCTCCATTAATACTACCACCTCCATACCTCCGCCACCACCACCATACCTCATAGCTCCATCACTACCACAACCTCCGTACCTCGACTGTATCTCAACCACGACCACTACCGTATCTCAACACCACCACCATTGTACCTCCACCACAACCACCATCGTACCTCCATCATCACCACCACCTCCATACTACCACCATCTCACCTCCATCACCACCATCATACTCCACCACCACCAGCACACCTCAATCACCACCAACTCACCTCCACCACCACCATCATACCTCCACCACCGGTATGTTCAGCACCAGCGCACCTCAATTACATCTCAACCACCACTACACCTGCACCACCTCCAAGACTCCATCACCACAACTAGTGGTGCCCAAAAGGCCAGGTTGGGCCTAGTCAAATCGAGTTGGAATAGTCTCGGGTCGGGCCTCAACATGGGTTGGCTATACCCTGGACCAGCCCAGGATCGGGAGTAGACCCAGGTCTTAAATATAAAATGAATTTTTATAAAATAAAAACTTACTCTAGTATAAAATGACAATTAAAAAAGGGTTCGTGGGTATATAGACCAAAATAATGTTCAAAAAGGGTTTAGGGTCCAATCTTGTCAAAAAATGAATTTTTAGTCCTTTTGCTCTTGGGTCTAAAAACCCATACTATCTATAAAACAATTCCATTCGTGTCCCAAACCATTTTCACGGGATTTTAAATTGTGGGCCGAACCGAAAATTCCAACAAGTTAATTAACCGTGAATTTGGGATAAATTATAGGAAACAAAATCGAAACTTTCCCAAAACGAAACGTTTCCAAAAATCCTAACCTAAATCTTCGAAACGCCATTACCAGAAACTAATCAAAAGCTGAAAAGAAGGAAATCAAATTTGGGAGTGATTTGGGGAATTTATTAGCAAAAAACTGATAGAAACAAATCATAATTTCTCTCTCCTCTAAACAGATTTTTTAATTAAATTTATTTTCTCTCTCTAAACTATCAGATTTGTAAAGAGTATATTTTCTGAGATCAATTTAACGTGATTTGGGGGTTAATATACAAAATGTATATATCACTTTCTCTCACTTAATTTTCAGATTTGGAAATAATATATTTTTCTGGGAACATTATAACAACAACATTTGTTTTTGTTTTTACTCATACATAAATACACATCGAATACAAATTATGAAACAAATACGTAAATTATTTGTTATTTATGACGAGGAAACCAACATTTGTCATGTATACAACGTAATTTATCAACTATACGTGTGTCATGTTCAATAAATTACACATAATTTCTTTTACATTACACATCGTTTACATTCTGCTACAAAAAATCGTTTACACTATATTGTCGTAGAGCATATGTAGTCTTGAGCAGGACAAACAACATTTACACTATATTGTCGAAGAGCATATCCAAATGCTTTTGCACCACCAAGAAACAAATGACCAACTTCAGTAGGAAATTCCATAAGTAATAGCAAAAACAAAAAGAAAACATATACAAATGTCAACAAAAATATAATTTACTAGAAACGACATGTATAATGGAATAAATTATGCATACTGTTTGTTAAACTTCATAATGTGTTAGGAGACAAACATAACTTTAGTTTGAATCACAAGGTCACTGTTATGTGAAAAAAATATGTATAATGTGCAATCAATTACATATAATTTTTGGAACATTTATTGTACTATAAACAACAACTACTTTAGGGAAAAAATACGCGTAATGTTGAATAAATTATATATAATTTATGAAGATTTATAAGATGTTTTTGATATTATTTATAAAATATGTATAATTTGTAACAAAACACATATATTTTACATTCTGTTATAAAAACATCGTACAGAAGATGTTTGAGTTATGTATGTGTTATGTTCAGTAAACATTATGTAATGTCGTGTAAATTATATATCGTTTACATTCTGTTACAACGAAATCGTACTAGATCTTCTCTGGATCAAAAAGGATATGTAATTTATTGTAAACGATCCGTAATTTATTTTAAATTATATATCGTTTGCATTCAGTTATAACAGATCGTTCGATATCTTCAATGCATCAAAAATTGTACGGAAACCTTGATGAAGATTTGAAAAAATGATTTAAAAATCAAAATCTGCAACCTAAAACTACTAAAAAGTAACAAAATACATAGAAACAAACACTTTTTAATCGAATAAAATGAATTGTAAAGACGGATTTAACATTAACATCATAAAATCGGTTATGAATCTTAGAGAGAGAAAATACTAAATAATGATAAAGATTTGATTAGATGATACAGAGAGAAATTTGATTATAATGAAATTCATGAACAAAGTTAAAGATGAAGATGAAAAACATTAAACATAAAAGAAGAAACTAAAACCTTTAACATTACCTGAAAAACAATATTAAATCTGATTCAGAATCTGTTTCAATGGAATGAAAAATGACTTTTGTAATGTGTTTTACCTGATAAACGATGAAGAAAATGATTTCAGTTGGTCTAATGAAGAAGAAACAAGATTTCTGAGATTAATGGATGATTATCAAACGGCTACTTTGTTTAGAGAGAGAGAAAATAAGCAAGTTTCGGTTACTAAAGATAATGAAGATCACGGTTACTTTGTTTAGCAACGTGATTGGAGAGAGAAAGGTGGGAGATAAAAATGAAAAAAGATATTTTGGATTTTAGAATGTAAATCAGATTTTATATATAAAGAAGGTTAGTATAGGTATTATAAATTAATATGTATTATAGGGATTTGTGTTTTCTCTCTAGATGACACCAAATGGACTAGATATCCATTTGTATTATTTTTTTGGTTTTGAAACCCTTTATAGGATTAGAGAGGACTAAATGTCTTATTAGGGCCCATTTTTTGGGCTATAAACCCAAAAATTCATTAAAAAACTTACCTACATGATATCATTTATAAATATCTTTTAGAATTTTTATGTCAAACATCTTTGGTTTGTTGTTCCTACAAATTGAGAAAAATTATGGGTAAGAGTTATATTTCTATAAGTTGAAATTTATATTACGGAAAGTATTCCATTATGGTCTATAATATGAAATATCCTAAAAGATTACAAATCATTGGTCAGAATTATTCCTTATCAATTGAAATCAGTATTATGAAAAATATTGCATTATGGATTAAATTTTCAAATACTTATCTAAATTTTGTGTGTGTTTTGGTATAGGAAGAGCATTTTTTAGCAAAGGCATTGCATTAGATAGGGAGAGCACTCTTTTTAGAATATGGAGGGATAAACTTTTTCTTTAAATATCCTAAATTTATACTTTGGTCCCTCCCATCAAACAATTTTGGACAAAGAGAGATAAGAGAGTGTCCTCCTGTTCGACTAAAAACCTTCGAGAGAGAAGAGAAGATCTTGTTCGATCTAAAACCTTCAATCAAATCAAAGAGAGAGAAGAGAGATAAACATCTTGAAAATGATAAAAGCCCTAAATCTGTTTGATTCTATAAAAAACAGAGATATAGAGATATAGAGATAGAAACCTAAACCCTAGATGACTAACACAACACTCATCTCCATAGAGAGTTTGTAATTCTTGTTATAGCTTGATTTCTCCATAGATTTTTAGGATTTTAACACTAATAAAAGTAACATTTGAAGATTTCAAGTATCAATATTGCAATGAAGAATACAAACAAGGATGTAACTCGAAAAATATATAAGCGACATTTACATAAAAAAAATTCGCTTAGCATAAATAAAAATTCATGAATACCAACTGAAAATTTAAAAAAAATCGGCCAGATCGGTTGAAAAAACAGACTAATTTCAGCCATCTCAGCCGAAATTTATTACTATTTTCAGTGGGACCGGCCGAAATTTGTTATCCTTTTCAATCGACACAACCGAAATTTGTCATCTTTTTCAGTCGTTACGATCGAAATTTGTTGTCTTTTTCAGTCGACCCTACCGAAATTTGTTGTCTTTTTCAATCGATCCAACCGAAAATTCTTTACGAAAAAAAAAACGACCTAAAACCCTAAAACGTTTGTTCAACCATAGAAGAAGACAAGAAAATGACATTTTTGTTACCTGAGACATATTATCTTCATTATAAATATCTTTGTTTAAGTTGATAACTTCGTTTAAGTCGATGTCCTTGTTTAAGTCGATGGTATTGTTTAAGTTGATGTCTACATTTAAATCAAAGGAATCTTCTTTCTTGATGTAGGGTGCCTCCTTCATTAATGGTGGTTCCTCTGCCATGAGATCTTAGGGCATCATTAAAAGCTCGAAGCTAAGACTATAGTGATGGTAAACTTTGCAAGTTTTTTATTACTAATGGTGATGTTGATCAGTGGCGAGGCCAGGATTTTTTTTGATGTGGGGGCACATACTAGTCAAATGAAATAAACATTCATAGGTTATAAGAGATTGACTTTTATTGTTTCATAAAATTTTACCTATTTACATATTTGGAGGTGTACTCGATGAGTTTTTACCTATTTACGTATTCATAAAATATTATCACGATTTTCTTTCAATTCTCGTCTTTGTTCTGGTCTTGTGATTTACTACTAAGATTCTTAAATTGTGAAACAGTTTGTCCATAACTTTTCGTTTAAAATATCTCTCCACGACTTTGTAAAAAAAATTTACTACCAAACTCTATAATCCTTGTTTCTTGTTTGTTTCTTATTGAGTCAAAATTGGATTTAAATAGAAACAATTAAGTGATGAGTTTCAATTAGAACTAGTTTGAATAATTAAGAATTTATTTCTTACTCCATTTGCTTTATGATGGTGCATTGAAGATTTAATTTTGAATAAAATAAGCAATTAAGAACTAAAGTAATTTGATTTAGGAACTTTTTAGTAGTTGCTGTTTTCCAAGGTAGATGGGTGGTTTTTCAAGGGGTGGATTAAGGATATATGGTGCCTTTACTGTCATGATTGAGCTGGATAATTAAATGGGCATTTCTTCTTGGGTACATGGACAATTATTAGTAATTGGGTTGAGTGAATTTAATACTAGGGCCTGGAGTTAGTTAGAGCATCTCCAATGGGACACTCTAACAAACACTCTATAAATCCTAATTGTCAGGTGTCAATAGAGATTTTCTTTCCTAAATGTTGATATAGAGACACTCTAATTTTTGTTGGTCTCCAATGGTGACCTCCAAAGTCTTTACACTTAATACACATGTCCCTCTTCAACCCAATAAATAAAAAGTAGTTGAAAAACAAAGTTTTCTATTGGTTAGAATTTTAAAGTAACTCAAGTAGACACTCTCATTTTAGAGTTTCTTTCTCTAGACACTCTATAATAAATGTGTCCACCTCATATTAGAGTGTCGAGCAAAGTGTTCCATTGGAGATGGTTTTTTAACAAAACTTCAGAAAGTCATATGTGACACTCTAAACTGTTAGTGATTGAGTGTCCCATTGGAGATGCTCTTAGATTGGGTTGGCAAGCTTCATTTGGGTACTTAAAAAGGGGACACTAAAGGCACCACTTTAGAAACTAATGGAGTTCACATTTGGGTTTGTGGGGGCACGTGACCCCACAGGCCCCTATGTGGCCTCGCCCCATTGTTGATAGTAGTGACGATATCAGGGTTTTGGTTGTTTATGGGAGAGAAACTACAAGTGAATAAAATATTAGATTTATTATTAATTTTTATCTAAGTCCTTATAATTTGACACTATTTATTAAATGATCCTTATAACGCCCTCCTTAAACTAATTTGGTAAAAGAAGAGCAAATGCATAAATTAACCTTTCTAACACACTGTCTTTACTAAATAGTGTTCTTCCTATACCAAAAGCCATTTTGTATGGAACAACATACCTAAATTGATATAAACTTAAATACTAACATTACCTAAAAATTGATTCTGAAAAACTTGCCTACGAATTAATTTAAATTTTTGTATGGAACAACTTACCTAAAATTGTTTATGACAACTTACTTAGAAAATATGAATTAAAAATCTAAAACATAAAGATACCAATAATAAAACTTATTAAATAACAAATATAATCTATTGAACGATATAAAAAATCAAAAGGGGGGAGGGGGCAAACCGAGCTTTCTTCGAGTCGGGCCCAAATTGGAGGCCCAGCCCAGAACCGGCACTAGACCCTGACCTTTCGAACACCACTAACCACAACTACGCTCCGATCACCACACCTCCAAGGATCCACCACCAATATCACAACCACTTCTTCAACCACTTCTTCCACAAGAGTAATCGTGAAAATTATAAATGAAGTCAACTAGAATCAAGTATCTCTATGACAAAAGGAAAAAAAATATAAATATAAATTACTTTACCGAAGTAACTTTTTAGTTTTTTTTACTTCTGAGTAACATTTTGCCAAATATACTTTTTTTCTTTGAGAAATCAACTGCGATCTACGTTAGTCGTTACAAGGCATTGATACATCTAATTTAAACCATAATGAAAGAGGCCTAAAGCCCGATAAATTATTATATTATTTACCGAGACTTGATCTCACGACCTCATGGGCTTAAGAGGATTGTCCAAGCATACTTGTTATAATTAAATAATATCAAAATTTTGGACAAAAAAATCTTAAATTTGAGAATTTAGTTTTGATTCATGAAAATGAAGATATAAATATATAATACTCCGTTACTATACAAGTTAGCTAGACATAAGTTCTTAAATTTAATAGTATCAAAAAAAAAAATTGGAAAAAAAAAGAATTTCTTAAAATTGAGAATGTAGTTTTGGTTCATGAAGATGAAGATAATAGTCGGTTAACATAAGTTCTTTACTTTAATAGTATCAAAAAATAATTAGTAAAAAAAAATATTTCTTAAATTCAAGAATGTAGTTTTTGGTTCATGAAAATGAAGATTTAATAGTCTATTATGCAAGTTAGTTTGACATATTATTAACAAAAAAAAAAAAGTTAGTTTGACATAAGAAATTTTTCTCTTAAACTTGAGAATGTAGTTTCAGTTCATGAAAATAAAGATTTAATAGTCATTGTGGCCATACAACTGGGAGAGTCATTGTGACCACCGACTCCACTTCAGTATGCACTCTCTTAAGTGCTAGTATAGATCCTCTGTGTTTATGGTGGACCTACACTTGAATTAAAAGATGGTAGGATTTTGAAGAGTGTAGGATCAAACATGTAGTGAGGAAGTTGATTGAAGCGGCCGATATTCTCTCCAAATTGAAACCAGACATCAACTTCCTGAAATTTGATGTTTTGCAGTTGCCGCGAGACCTATTGCAGATTGCGTTTGATGATGCTCATGAGAAAGTTAGAATAAAGAGGAAACTTCCATCATGTTTTTTTGCTTTGATTACTTTGTTGTTCTTATTGTTTTCCTGTTTTTGTCGTGTTTTGGGTTTGGCTCTTTAATCTAGCTTACGAATCCAAAATAAGAAGTTCTTAAATTTAATAGTATCAAAAAGAATCCAAAAAAAATTGGAAAAAGAAAATTTCTTAAATTTGTGAAATAGTATCAAAATAACCCTTGCTCACTATTTTAGAATTAAGAAAAAGGGCATTATTCTCTTTTTGTACTTCTCAATATGTGTACCTCATGTCTTATTTGTCACGTATAGGGGGCAATGTCCTCATGACCTTTGATACTCATTTTTCATAATAAAACTAGGGTATACTCCTTGCCCTAGAGCACGAAAAGTCGTATCAATTAAGTTTGACGACTTTCAATATTTATTATTGTTATGTAGTGGATACCATAATTTTTTGGTATTCTACTTATTATTTATTTTCTTTTATTTAATTTTTCTTTAAATTAGTTATTTTATGATAGAGATTTCAATTTCTTTTTTTAACCCTTGCAATATCTTTTGTTTCTTTTTTTTCTCAAATTAGATATTTTATTTCTAAGAAAGATTTTTTTAAATAGGTTATTTTATTTCTAGGGCATATCACGTTCCCTACGGCACGGACACTTGTATCAATCAAATGTTATAAAATTTATTGTTATATTTTATTGCGAGAGGGTGAGATTTTTATTAGTTATTATTTTTTTGTTTCTTTTCTCTTAAATTAGTTATTATTTTATTAAGAGGTAGATATTTTAATATCTTTTTTAACTCTTGAAATTTATTTTGTTTCTTTTTTTCTTAAATTAGAATTTTTATTTCTAAGAAGGAAAGGATTATAATTTTTTAAATAGGTAACTTTTATTCTACGAAGGACTATATTTTAAATTTTGAGAAGGGCTTCTAGATAATATCTTTTATTAAAAATGATTTTTATTTCGAAGAAGTAAAGGATTATTGTTTTTTAAATAGGTAACTTTATTTCTACGAAGGACTATATTTTGAATTTTGAGAAGGGCTTCTAGACAATATCCTTTATTAAAAAAGGATGTTTGCTCAGTCATCGTTTTCCCTTCTGTTTTATATAATAGATTATTGTCCTTTGTCCTCCTTTCTTACCTCACTCATGCTTTCGCACTGCAGTCTAATTCTCACTCTATAGTCTTCTACAACAAAAAAGATAAAAAAAGAATTTGGCAAACAACCAACCAATCCCCTTCCATTTTCTCTTTCTCATTTTTTCACTCCACAAAAGATGTCCATAGCAATTTTCAAGCTTCTATTAGTTTAGTCTTTCACGGAATTGAATGGTGCATTACCACTTTGAAAGAAAACTCCATTATAGGACGACTTGGTATCATGGTATTTGTCGGATTCTTCTATCATATTTGGATCAAACGTAATAACTGAGTCTTTCGGAAGGAGAAAAAAACAGAACAAATCCTATTCAGGCAAATAGTCAGCGACATAAAATAAAAGTAATGACGTGGAAACGTAAACCGAATGGGTTGGATGGTATTTACCAGACCTTAGAACGGTAAAATCTGACTTTACCACTATCAATTCAAGTATCGAAAACTTGTGATGGGCAGGCCCTAGTACGGATCAGACTCTAATCAGTACCGATGGGGCCTTTGATGATGTATCGGGTGGTTATGGAGCGATCTTGAGAACCTCACGAGGTGAGCCAATAATAGCAGCGGCAAGATGGTCAAAGAAGAGGTCGAAAATTATGCATGAGATGCAGGGAATTTGCCTAGGGTTAAAGCTAGCGGCAAAATCTATTATATTAAAACAGCTCAGTCGGTTATCCAGAGGGTAAGTCTGACCGTTCATTTTCTCTACGAGATTTACCTTTGATTAGATCGAATGACTGATATAAAATCATTTTTAGTGTAATTTGACTTAAAAAATAAGGATATTAGTGTAAACAATTAATTATTTTGAATAGTCGGTTACAATCTCCCTAAAATAACTATATCTCAGGTATCTTCTCACTCACGATTGCACATCCACTTTTCCCTTAATTTTAGTGATTCAGTTAGACTTCTAAGTCAGTTCAAAATTGTATAAATATGGTTTTCTCTCTACTCTTCAAACACATGGTTATCACTCTCCCCTGTAATTTTATCTGATTTTTGTTGTGATTTAAATTTATTTTCTTCTCCTCGAAGGCGTTAGCCAAGAGGGATCTTCCCCGTCCGTAGGACGGGGAGGGAACCTAGTTTGGTAAAAGACGAGTGAAGATCTCTACGGACTCCTCCCTTATTGTCTCCATTTTGTCTTATGAGGGGATGAAGCCTCCCTGGCAACTTACCCCTGTAGTCCGAGAAATACGGGAGTTATGGAGGCAAATGGATGAATGCTCTATTCAACATGTTTGTCGAGAAATAAACCAAGCAGCAAATTACTTATTGAAAATGAAGCCAGTATCAGGATATATAGAGATGTTACCACATAATCTACCGGCTGACCTTCAGAAGATTGTAGATGACGACAAAGAGGAGTTATCAGAGTTCGACATAGCTAGTTAGCAAGACAACATTTGCTCTATTCTTTATCGTTTATTTGTTTCTCTCTTGGCATTTTGATGTATTTTTGTTTTTTCTCTAGTTTTTTCTAGTCCTTTTGTTTGGGTTCGGGTCCTTTATTCCCGCTGACAAATTCAAATAAAAAAAGATTTGCAAGGTACAACGGGTGAAATTTTTAGTGTTGCGTATAAGAGCCCCTTCATTCTGGGCTTCAGTCTCCCTCTCTCTTCATGCCCCACGAATTGGGCCAGTCGAAGGGCACTCGAACTGGGCCTAATCCATGTTGGACTTGAAATGTGTGTGTATATTATATTATATCATCCAGTGAAACCCAATTGGGCCCAATGAAATCCGGTAGGTTGTTAATCTAGGCAACATGCCTTCTGAGATGTGTTAGGTCAGCTTTAAGACTGCATCTTAGAATATCATTCACTTTGACTAATAGCTAAAATGGAGGAATGCCCCCATCCATATGATCAAGGCATATGAAGGAAGGGAGACTACTCCCTCCTATATGCCAAGTTCATGGATTGGTTATTTCTACAAGAAACCATCATTATTTCGATAAGACATACTTGTTCAAACCAGCCAAATGAAGGCAATTGTGCCCGTCCTCATGACCCCGTCTTAGCCCACTGGCCTATGAAATCGGTCTTCATGAACCCGTCTTAATCCGCTGGCCTATTAACTTGTATGTGTTATCCTAACACAACATCACTGCATTAGCTATTTAGCTTCTCCAAATTAAGAGATGGTGACACCAAGTCGATCTTCAAAAAGCCATCTCACGTTCCCGTTGGAAGTGGTTTAGGTGGCAATATTTCTCCAAAAATGACCCCAGTACAGCCACTGTCCTGAGTACCACTGTTAATTTGTTACATTCTATGACAACAATTTGTCTGAATCATATGCCACTTAAAACCAACTCATGTCAGCCATTAGTTGAATCAAACTCTACGAATGAAACGAAAAATATATAAAAATAGTGATACAGAAGCTCCATTAAGTATGTATATTTCTAAGTATGTGATCGATCACGGATGCTATTAGCCTATTAGTTAGACATCATTCTTTCCAACTGTAAGGAGCACGGTCAACAACTAAATAGTCTCCTCTGATGTCCTTTGCCACTCGAATCTCCTCGTCAATGTATACAGATTCAAACCTACAAAAATGAAAACATCTCTTACTCCATGGTTCACACATAAAAATTTATAGGGTTCGCACAAGGATTGGAAGCCAGAAAGCATTGCCATCTAGAGGAAATTTGGTTATCTGCCTTGATTAAAATGATATTTACTTTATTTGAGTTCTTTGTGCAAACTATGCAAATCTACGTTTAACTTTTTCGACCTCGTACAAGTCTTACCCAATAAACGTGTCTTGTGTCAAACCTAAAAACCACTTATATTATAAAATAGTCTCATATCAGTGGCAGACGAAGTGTGGTGTCTTTTATAAGAGATTTAAACAGATTGCCCCGTGACATAAAATAAAGAGACCTGAACTGAACTGCCAAAGCGGACAGTATTAATAACAGCCAGAAAATAAATTACTCACCACCCTTGCCCAAATGGTGGCAACGGAAATTCCCAATTCTCTCCTCGTAGAACAGCACTCGTAAATCTATCAACCCAAAACAAACAAACAATCAAAACCCTAAAAACGAAGAATTCAGGGGAAATCGAATATTAATTTCCAATAATAAAACAGATAAATTTCAAAACTACCTGAAATTGACACGTTGAGAAGAAACAATTTCGATATCAGATCGAACAAAGAAAACACCAGATGGTGGAAAAGTAATGACATTATTAAGAACACCAGAATCAACATCAATAACTTGTAAAATATCTCCAGTTTGAGTTCCAAATAGGTAAGCATTCTTTGCAATGAATAATTGTTCTTTCTCTGTTGTCCAAATCATTCTCCATGTATCTGATAATAATGAAGAATCTGTAGTTACTGAATTTTTACCAAGAATTTCTAGGGCTTCTATTGCTTTGATTATTTTTGATCTTTTTGAAGTGTTTCCTAGGGTTTTAATTCCTCTTTCTTGATCTGAAATTAGACCTAGAAGATCACTTTTAGCTAGTAAGGATTCTTCAGTTGTGTTCGTTGAGGAAGAAGATGATGAGGGAGTAATTGTTTTGTTCTTCCTTGAGTGGTGAGTTCTGGTTTTAGGGTTTTGGAATTTGGGGGAAATTGGGAGTGGGAGAAATGGAAGTTTTTGAGTGAATTGGAATGCCATTTGTTGAAGATATTCTCGTGGGTAGCTTGGTTTGGATTTTTGTTTTCTTAAGCCTTTTTGTGTGTTTTTTTTTTATTTGTTGTTTTTTGCAGTTTGAGATAATGAATTTGTAGCTTAAAAAAGGATTTTGGTATAGGGAGAGCATTTTTTAGAAAATGCAGTGCATTAGAAAGGGAGAGCACTCTTTTTAGAATAGGGAGGGATAAACATTTTTTTTTAATATTCCAAATTTATACTTTGGTCCCTCCCATCAAACTATTTTGGACCAAAAGAGAGAGAAGAGAGTATCCTCCTGTTCGACTAAAGGCCTTCGAGAGAGAAGAGAGAATCATGTTCGACCTAAACCCTAGATGACTAACACAACACTCATCTCCATAGAGAGTTTGTAATTCTTGTTATTGCTTGATTTCTCCATAGATTTTTAGGGTCTTAACACTGATTAAAGTAACTTTTGAAGATTTCAAGTATCAATATCGCAATGAAGAATACAAACAAGGATGTAACTCAAAAAATATATAAGCGACATTCACATAAAAGAAATTTCGCTTAACATAAATAAAATTCATGGATACCAACTAAAAATTTTAAAAAAATTCGGTCAGGGCGGTTGAAAAAAAAGACTAATTTCAGCCATCTCAGCCGAAATTTATTACTATTTTCAGCGGGACCGACTGAAATTTGTCATCTTTTTCAATCGACCCAACCGAAATTTGTCATCTTTTTCAACCGTTAAGACCGAAATTTGTTGTCTTTTTCAGCCGATCCTACCGAAATTTGTTGTCTTTTTTCAAACGATCCAACCGAAAATTCTTTACGAAAAAAACGACCTAAAACCCTAAAACGCTTGTTCAACCATAGAGGAAGACAAGAAAATGATATTTCTTTACCCGAGACATATTATCTTCATTATAAATGTCTTTGTTTAAGTCGGTAACTTCGTATAAGTCGATGTCCTTGTTTAAGTCGATGTCTACGTTTAAGTGAAAAGAATCTTCTTTCTTGATGTAAGTTGCCTCCTTCATTAACGGTGGTTCCTCATCCATGAGATCTTGAGGAACCATTAAAAGCTCGAAACTAAGACTACAGTGATGGTAAACTTTGCAAGTTTTTAATACTAATGGTGATGTTGATAGTAGTGACGATATTAGGGTTTTGATTGTTTATGTGAGAGAAACTACAAGTGAATAAAATATTAGATTTATTATTAATTTTTATCTAAGTCCTTCTATTTTGGCACTATTTATTAAATGATCCTTATAACGCCCTCCCTAAACTGATTTAGTAAAGGAAGAGCAAATACATAAATTGACCTTTCTAATGCACTGCCTTTACTAAATAGTGCTCTTCCTATACCAAAAGCCCTTAAAAAATTGCCTTTCCATTACTACGGTTTTCCTTTAGATAATCAAATCAATTGTTGTAGATACTTTTGGAATTTATTTTGGAAGAGAGTAAAGTTCTATAAGAGGGTCCACCCGTGTAGTCCATGAATACTCATCTGGAAGTCTCAAGTTCGATTCCATAAAAGTGTAAAGTCATGATTTATTGAATTTATGTCTAAATAAAGTAAGTTAGTTAAGCTTTAGACCCTTTTATGTTAGTCTTTAAGGGTTTAAATTAAAGAGTTACCGTGTTTATCACATCTTGGTGATAAATCAATGCTTCGTAAATTGTATTTCATATACAAAAAGAATCAAATAAAATAATGCGTCTATAGGTATCCTTCTTTTTACTTTTCTACCACCCCCTCTCTTAGGAACTATGTGGACTTCGAACTGAGCAATGAAACCTAGGAACGAGACAATTTGTGAGCTCTTGGGTTAACCTGTATGCATATTGTTCAAACACGACACTGATCAGGTCCAGTATGAGAATCCAGGGACTGCTCAAGTCCGTTGGAGTGGTAACAGTGGAGGATGGTCTAAGTGTATAAAGAAGGAAGGGGCGCATTTCTTCTCTAGCGAAGGTTGCGGGTTACTTTGGCCAGAAACCTTCAAACTACTTTCATTATTATATATTTCTCTCTTCTTTTTTATCCTCTTTTCTCTCTCCTCTAAACAACGTCAGAGTTATGCTTTCCAAAATTAAGTCGTTATTGTTAAAAGATACGCTAATGTCAGATATATCGATGTGATCAATGATTATTCTCTAACGACCATACCATGTGACTACCGCCAAGTTGGTGTCTTACCACGAGTTTATGTTATGCCCAATCGGGGTTAATGTGAACAATACGAGTAATCCAAGACAAGCAATAGGAACAGTAAAGAACAATCGAGAACAAAACACAGAGATTTACGTGGTTCGGTTGGTGAGACCTACTCCACGGCGCGATGATTTCCACTATGATAAGCAAACAAGTTTACACAGGAGATTCGTGAGATTGTGTCTTACTGATATCTCCTTACGGTTTAGTTTATATAGCCACTAAACCCTAATCCCACTGCCTCACTGACTCTCTACAACCGACTCTCTATACAACCGACATTATACACAGATAACACTAATCACCGACATAAGCCTAGCTTCCGCATCCCAGCTCTGTCTCGGAGTCCAGCTCTGCCTTACAGCCTTGCTTCGCATACCAACTATGTCTCAGTAATCGGCTCTGCTAAAGGGTCCAAAATTTGGCGGGTCGTAAACCGGGTTCGATACCAATCCATATTCGAGTCACTTGTAACAGTTTCTCGACATTGGCCTTAAAGCGTAACTTCTGGTGCCTAACACGTTCAGGCATGGTGAAGGGTTTTCTCCTGGTATGTACCACCTCACGTGCGGGGTGGTGGGCGGGGTAGTTGAGTTGGTTCACAAACTTTTTGTATTTTATCATAACAAAATGTTCGATAGTTAGTATTCGTAACATATAGGAATGAAAACGAAATAAAACAATTTATCTTTGCTTTTGTTCATTTTCACGAATTGCATAACAATAGACTTTTTGTGCCTGAGTCTTACAAAACTTCTCGTGCCAAACACTCATGAATGGTTCGTGAATACTGGGGCACGAGTTATCTCGTGGGATGCAACCCACGAAATTCATCTTGGTTCTTTCAAGGATTGCATCTCAAGGAAATTGTGTTTGCTTATTAACTTCGATCCTAAACTCTGAATACGTATCAAAATAAATTATCCGAAATTCATTTAAACGCATCCATAAACATCACATAGTGTCGAGTCACAAAAAATGGACTAACTCTAAGCACTACGTTAGAAAATGACAAAAAAAAATTAGTATTTTAGATAACGAAGAAAAACAAGTTAAGGAGGTGGAAAAGGTAAATCTCATAATCTTTTGTAACTTGAGATAATTATTCTTTTTTGGGAAGGATTGTTGTGCGCATATGCTTGACTTGTACGATACAGTCTGAATTTCGAATTTTTAAGAAGGTTTTCTTTCTCTCCAAAGTGCTTGCTCTAATGCTCTTCAACCAAATTGAGTGGAGAGAGGCGACGGAATAGAGAGAGTAAATGAAGAAGATGACAAAGTAAGTTTGAGAGGGGAATT
Organism: Eschscholzia californica subsp. californica; assembly: GCA_002897215.1. Classification (NCBI taxonomy): domain Eukaryota; kingdom Viridiplantae; phylum Streptophyta; class Magnoliopsida; order Ranunculales; family Papaveraceae; genus Eschscholzia; species Eschscholzia californica. The sequence goes on along the minus strand of BEHA01050316.1, from coordinate 1,188,897 downwards.
AGAGAAAATTAGAAGATATTGGAAGGAATAAACGAAGTCACGGAGTAGATGATGACAAGTAAAAGAAGAGACTGTGGGATAAAAAAGATGGAGGAAGAACCATGAAAGAAGAGAAAAGGAAAAAACCAATGATCTGTTTAAACTAAATTGTTTTCCGTTTTTTAAAAAGTACGAAAGTAAAATAAAATTCATTGAGAATTTTGATAAAATCGATAATTTCTCTTTAAATTCTTGTGTCCAAAAAATTATAGTTTCAAAATTCATCAATTGATATGAGCTTATATCATCGCAAAAAAAAAAAAATTCGGCCTTTAGGGCATAAAGATTAATCTCCATGGAATAAATTCTCTAGGAAATACATGTGTTTTTTGTACATTCTCAGAGGAATATTTTATTTTAGTCAAAAAATTCACTTGATCAAACATTACCTAATAAACTTCATCTTCTCTATCACTTTCACCGCCAAAAACTTCACACCACCAACATTCTGGCAACCATTGCCACCTCTTCTCTCCGTCTCTCGATAAGAACATCTTGAATTAATACAATTAGAACATGCCAAACCTAAAGCTGGCAACCCCTTATTCCACAAGTGAAAAAACCCTAAACCCCTATTTCTCACACCACAAATCCCATCATTATTAATTAAATCCGCAACTTGGTTAGTATCACATCTGCTAACACAAATTTATTTGCTTGCAACTTAAATTTCCCAGAAATCTTAAAAGATAAAGAAGATCTTTTTTTTAGGTCACTTGTGGTGTTTTCAAATTCAGAACAAAGAAGGGCAGCAATTGAATCCATTACAATTAATTTTAGGGATATTTAGTGTTTGGGTCAAGGATAAGTACTGGTTTTAGTGTTTAGGTCACAAGTTTGTCCGTTATAGGGTCTGGGTCACGGACTAACAGTTGACCCCTTGACTAATGACGATAGCTAACTACCGTCATTAGTCAACATGGTCAATGGTTAGTCCGTGACTCAGACCCTAAAGCCGGTATTTATCCTTGACCCAAACACTAAACACGAGCTGATGTGAGCCGTTCTAAGTCCCATTTGTTGCTGCCATGAAAACCGAGTTAGTCCCTTGAAATCCCAGACTCGAGGGTGCTTCCATGAACGTCCAAGCTACTGCCACCTTCCATGAGCCGAGCTCAACTCCTTCCCGTGTCGGCGTAAGCATTGGCCGGTCGGCCAAGCTTTTGCCGGTCATCTCTCTCTCTCTCTTTCCCTCTTTTCAAGCTCTCTTAAACCCTAACTCTCAAGAACCCTGGAAAACCCCCAACTTCAGAAAACCCTAGCTTTCCCCCCTTTTCATAATAAAAGGTGAAGATCTGTTCATTTACTCATCTAA
>BEHA01050316.1:1158793-1185488 GCA_002897215.1 Eschscholzia californica subsp. californica | reverse complement strand
GTTTTCTTATTAGTTTTGATCCTAAACTCTGAATACATATCAAAATAAATTATCTGAAATTCATTTAAACACATCCATAAACATCAGATAATGTCGAGTCACAATAAAATGGACCAATTGTAAGCACTACTTTAGAAAATGACCACGCAATTTAGGATTTTAGATAACAAAGAAAAACAAGTTAAGAAGATAGAAAATGAAAATCACATAATCTTTTGTAACTTAGATAATTACCTCTTTTTCGGGAAGGATTGTTGAGCGCATATACTTGATTTGTACGATACATCTAATTTTCGATTTTTTAAGAAGGTTTTCTTTCTCTCCAAAGTGCTTGCTCTAATGCTCTTCAACCGAATTGAGTAAAGAGGCGATGGAGTAGAGAAAGTAAATGAAGAAGATGACAAAGTAAGTTTGAGAGGGGAATTAGAGAAAATTATAAGATATCAGAAGGAATAGATGGAGTAGATGATGATAAGTAAAAGAAGAGACGTGGGAAGATAAAGGAAGAAAGAAGGAAATAAATGATAATATGTTTAAACTAAAGGGTTATTTCCCTAATGGCCCCCAACTTTGTGACCAGCTTCCCGCCTGGCCCCCTACTTTACGAGAAATACCCATATGGCCCCCTTCCGTTATAACATTGTCACTCTCTCTTTCCTGCATCATGTTTTCTCTCTCTGCCAAGTCATGCCACATCATGTGTTACGCCACCTCATCACCTTCTCCGGCAAGAGTTGCCAGCCGGCCAATTTCCGGCCGGCGACATCAAACCTAAAAAAAAAAATCTCTCTTCCTCTCTCTCTCTCTAAATTTTTTTTTTCGGCGACTCTTGCCGGAGAAGGTGATGAGGTGGTGTAACACATGATGTGGCATGATGTGGCATGACTTGGCAGAGAGAGAAACACATGATGGAGGAGAGAGAGTGATGATGTGGCGTTAAAACGCCACATTTGGATCACGTAACTTCGATGAGTTAGTTCGTTTCGGGTTTTATTTCTAACTATTTATGTGTTTCTCTTGGTAGGTACCTTATTTGGAGTTTGACGCTTCATTCGGAATAAAACGGAATATTTATCACATTTTCATCTCATGTGGAAGAGATCGATAGGAAAGAACACCAGAGGTATTTTGGTCATTATGTGAAATTTAGAGGTTAAATGAAAAGTGGAGCCAATGGTGAGTCCGACGGCAAAGACGGAAGTCGAATCGGAGTTCGGACGAAGAAATTGTGGAAGAAAGAAGTTGAAGGTCATTTTGGTCTTTTCTGAAAATTAGAGGAAGTAGAGACAAAGTTAAAAGCACTCACTTGAGTTCTAAATTAAAGTCAAAGCCAAGCCAAGGCCCGGTCCAAAAGCCCAAGAGTTCAAATATAAGAGATAAATGAAGAAATTTGTAGGCACCCCCACTTGGTAACTTGAGGTTTTGGAGGTTTCTAGGCTTTGGGCTGCCTTTAGAAAAGAAGAGAAGACAAGTCTGAGTTTGGGGGGGACATCATTTTCTCTATCATTGAGAGTTGGGGTTTAGGAGAGAGAGAGAGAGAAGAGAAGCCGCCGGCCATAGCTTGGCCGGCCGGGAAAACGGCAAGCTCTAGGGTTCTATCACCGGCCGGAAAGGGACAACAGCACGGGACGGCAGAACAACCCGTGAAAGCTGTTGTGCATCTCGGGAGCATCTCGGTAGCAGCTAAGAGCAGTTCGAGTTCGGGACTTTCAAGCAGCTTGAATCTCTGGCCGGACCTCAGGCCTTCAAGCACGAACACCAGCTCGGGACCTGACGAAGAACATCAGCAGCTCGGGACAGCAGGAAGTCGCCGGATTTATGAGAAATAGCTCGGGTTTTCATTGCTATTCGAGACGCTGGTACAGGACGGGACTAAGAACAGCAGCTACAGGCCGAGAAAATCAAAGACTTGGCCGGAAATTGTTGATATAGCCGAACTCTTTCGTGGTGATTCCGGCCATTATTTTGGTCGGAAACTTCTGGTTTTAACCCCATACATCATTCTCTTGCCTCCTATCTTGATTGATTTTGCTTTGGTGATAAAAATCTTAGAGAGAGAAAGCTTCACTAAGCTTTCATGGTGGTTTGATTTGGAAGAAGAAGATAGTACTGTTGCTAAAGGGACTCATGTTTTCACTGAGGGGACACCTAATTTGCATAGTTAAGGGGAAAACAGAACTTTGCTAAGGGGAGATCGGCAGTACTTAAACACATCATTTTCCGACGATCCTAGCCATGCGCCTCATCGGAATAGGGAGATTTTCACCTTAACTTTTGTCTTTCTTTATTTTCTTCTTGTTTATTATGTGTTCCACCATGTCTAGCTAATTCTTTATTCGGATACTCGCGAAACATGTTTTGATGTGACAAAAGAGTTTTATTGCTTTTAATGATAAAATCTTCCGGGTTTTTAGACCGTTCATGGACTGGAATCTGAGTAAACCAAGAGTTCGTTGACCAATCCAAGTAAATGGGTGAAGTTAACTAACTTTTCATGCTTATAGATCATTAGTACTAGTCACTATCGATTTTGTGGATCGAAGTATCCCTCTCATTCGATTCTTGCTCGACTCTTCCCGAATTCTCACCTTTAGTTTAGTTAGCCTTATTTGTTTATTTATTTGAAATCAATCCGAAAACCCAACTTATTATCTTTTCGTTTTTAGTCTGAGTTAGTGGCTGACACTTAAACCGGTGGGTTAGACTTTCTCGATATTCGTATTACCTTCCTATCTTCGTGGATCGATCCCGGTCTTACCGGGTTATTACTTGACGCCCGTATACTTGCGGGTGGAGACCTTTTAGGTGTAACCTTCTAGGCCCATCAAGTGACGGCGTTATAACATAAGGGGGTCATATGGGTATTTCTCGTAAAGTAGGGGGCCAGGCGGGAAGCTGGTCACAAAGTTGGGCCCATTAGGGAAATAACCCTAAACTAAATTGTTTTCAGTTTTTTAAAAATACTAAAGTAAAAAAAATTTCATTGAGAATTTTGATAAATGTACAATTTCTCTAAATTCTTGTGTCCATAAAATATAGTTTCAAAATTCATCAATTGATAAGAGCCTAAGAGCATCTCCAATGGCACACTCTAATAAACTCTAAAAGTCTAGTTGTCAAGTGTCAAACAAAGATTCTATTTCCTAGTGTCAATACAGAGACACTCTAAATTTGTTTGGTCTCCAATAGAGATCTCTAAAATCTCTCTACTTAATACACATGTCACTTTTAAATTAAATATGGAAAAAGTAGTTGAAAAGAAAAAGTTTCTATTGGTTTAAATTTTAAAGTAACATTTAGAGAGTCTAAGAGCATCTCCAATGCAAGACTCAAGAAAAACTCTAAAAATGCTGTGTCAAGTGTGAAAAATGGATCTCTGAATGGTCTCTTTCCTGTTTGGCCATTTAGAGACACTCTATTTCAAAACCATCTCCAATGCAACACTCAAGAGAAACTCTAAAAATCTATATTTTAGTTTAAAACTAATTGATTTGCTTATGTGGCACTTAGAGAAACTCAAGAGGACACTCTAAGTTTAGAGTGTCCTCTTAAGGATCTCTAAAATGAATTTTGGCACATCACTTTAGAGATTCATGTTGAGTTTTGCATTGGAGATGGATTTTAGAGAAAAACTCAAAAAATCCCATGTGACACTCTAGGATTTAGAGTTTGAGTGTTGCATTGGAGATGCTCTAAAAGAGACACTCTAATTTTAGAGTTTCTCTCTCTAGACACTCTATAATAAATGTGTCCACCTTATAATAGAGTGTCTAACAAAGTATTTCACTGGAGATGACTTTTTAACAAAAACTCCAAAAAATCGTATGTGACATTCTACGTGTTAGAGATTAAGGTTTTTTTTTTTTAATGTCTGAATCTGAATTGGCTGAATCTGAATTGACTGAACTGAATTGGCTGAATCAGAATTGGCTGAATTATATTACTACTTGGATGTTTGTTTTTTAAATCTGAATGATAAAGTCTGAGTTAAGGCTTTGACAGTTATACCCTTTTGACAAGAAAAAAAAACAAAATTTGTAAAAGTTTTTTCCCGTCTCTTGCCCCAATAAAGATAAGGAAAGGAAGGAACCCTAATCGGTCTCTTTCCTTTCGTTATCTCTCTTTCTCCCTCTCTCTCTCTCTAGCCAAAAATCTGAGCTCTATCTCTTGCAAAACAATTCCTCTCTATGCTAACAGTCATATCAATAACATGATCGCCCACTGGGAAAAACCCTAATCTTCACAAGCTTCAACAATCAGATCTCCGATCATCTTAATCAGAATCGGCTAATGTTGTCAAAGTTGACGGTTCCATCATTTTTTCATCTCACTCTAAAAATTTCACTCTTCATCTTTCTCCCTCTCTATATATCACTTGATGGTATCGGGGTTTGGATGCCCATTGATGAAGACGAGGTGAACTGTAGTTGGGGTTTTATGTGGGTAATAACTATTGTTTTCTAACTGTTTCATCTACCCCTCTTTCTATTTTTTAAAACCAGAACTTGGTGTTGGTGGTGGTTTGCCTTGGGTTTCCCATGGTGGTTTGCCTTGGGTTTCCGATGGTGTTTGTTGTCTGTGCTGGTGGTGTTGTGGATAGTGGTGGTTTGTATTCTGCTGGTGGTGTTGTGGTTGTGCTGGTGGTGGTGGTGTTGTGGTGGCACTGGTGGTGGTGGTGCAGGTTGTGGCAGTGTGGTGCAGGTGGTGGTTGTTTTGGCTGTGAACTTTCTAACCAGAGAGAAATTTTTTTTATTCATGGGGGCATAAGTGACATTTGACACATTTCAGAAATTGAACTTTTATTTCAGACTTGAGTCTGAAATTTATGGGGTCTTTTTCAGCCCATTCAGACATGTATAAAATTCAGCCAAATGTTCAGATTGTCTTAAATTAAGAAAACAAACATCTGAAATCTGAATTGGGACCAATTTAGATTTCAGATCTGAAAAAATAAAAAAACAAACCGCACCTAAGTGTCCCGTTGGAGATGCTCTAAACTATTTGGAGACCGAACAAGCCAGTCACGTCATTTGGAGTGCCCAAACTAGAATTAACGATGAAAACTAGATTCCTTAATAATTACTCGAATCCATCACGATCCCAGTCACTGACAACAAAACTAGGGCGGGAAAGTTAGCGAAACCGCGCCTAATTTTGAAAACCAATAGGCGCCAACATAAAAAACATTTCATTTAGCAACCTACGTGGAAGAATCTCAACCGCCACGTTACATTAATCAACGCACAATTATCGTCCACGTTCCCCATTTCCATCTCCCTCCATTTTTGTTCCCAAAATGGACGAATTCCCAATCTAACTCTACTCGTTCCCGCCCTATTGAAAAAATGGTCTCACTACATTAAAAACCCTAATTTTATCACTCAAACCCCAATTGCAACCTGAAAAGACATCACCCATTTCTTCTCTGTCTCTCTCTCTACTCTTAACTGCAAATCTGCAAAACCATATTGGCAATGGCGGATTCTAGTTATGGATGTTATAATAAGTTTCTTAATCCATGGGTTCTTCACTTTCAGAAAATGGGTTTAGAACTAAAATGCCCTTTATGGTACGAATTTGTTTCCCCCTTTCTTCTTCCTTTTATCTTTTATCTCAACTCTAGGGTTTTTTTTTTCTCACTTATTAATTTGTTCATGCAGCTTGGATCTTCTGAATCAACCAATTTTACTTTCGTGTAACCACATTTTCTGCAGGTCTGATGCTTACCCTAGTTTAGTTCTCTATTCCATCTTCATCATCTTCTTGTTCATTTTCTGGTTTTGGGTTTTCAAGTTTTCCCTTTTATTGTTGTTTACTTATCTAGATCTTGAATTAATATGCAGTTCTTGCCTTACAAACTCCTCCCAGTTCGGCCATGATTGTTTTGTTTGCAAATCACCTTATTCAGATCAAGGTAACTCTATAATTACATCTTGATTCAATATGAGTTTTACTTTAAAAACCCTAAACTTGGTTTCTTAGGATTACTATGTACATTTCAATTGATTTGAGTTTCTGGGTTGTTTTAGATATAAGGCCAGCTACTCATATGAAAAACCTGGTAGCTATCTATAGAAGTATGGATGCAATTTTCAGTGCAAACACAGTTGATAGATCAGGGAAAGTGAAAATTGAAACCCTTAATGATGAACCAGTTCAAGATTCTCCAAATATTGCTGAAAGAAAAAGCCCCGTGGAATCTTTATTGAAGAAGGAAACTGGAGGAACCCAAAGTGGTCTTAAGGGTACTGTTCAGAATCATATGACACAAACATTGCCTGATAGCCCTCCATCGTTTGGGGAAATGAAGGATTCAGATGAAGCTAGCAGTGGTACTGGTGATCGACGAAGGGTATGTGCTGTCTGCTGAGTAATTTCGACCTAATTCCTTCATTTGCCATATTTCCAAGTCAGATCTAAATTCTGACTCCAAATATGAATTGTCTTGAGTTGGTTTTTGGAATGTTATTTTTTTGTCTGGCTTGTGACATCTAATCGTTCAACTGGTTGAATTGGACTGATTTTGGGTCCATTTGAGTTAGATGAGACAGACAAGTCTGATTTAGAGGAGTCGAACAAGGCAGACAATGAGAAAACATACTCCAATAAGTTCATATTGATCGTTTGAGATTAATTTATATGTATATGCAGATTGGTGAGAGGTTTTCTGCAAAGGGTGTAACGACGAAGGTACCAGAAGATGCGACGAACAAAAGATCGTTTGAAGGATTTGTTCTTCAAGGGGAGGATAATTGCTCAAGGGAAATCAAGAGGCAAAAATTGGATTTTGGGTCTCAAGATGTGGCTGTAAATGGCGTTACAGTTCAGCCAATTGTACCCCAATTTGGTGCAGACTGTCCAGCTTTCATCTGTGCTTTTTGTCAAACCTCTAAACCTTCTGAGGTAATATATCTTTAGTGACCCTAGCTTCAATTTTACTTTGAGTAGAAAATGCTTGCAGTTTGCTTAATTGTAATTCATATCTCTGCATTATTCAGTAAACATGAACTTTTATATGATATGCATTATAGGGGACTGGACCGATGATGCATTATGTCAATGGAAAATCAGTATCTGGAGAAGACATATTGAAACCAAATGTGCTCCATGTTCACAGGAATTGTGTCGATTGGTATGTTATTCTAGACACTTGTTTATGAACTTCTATTCTGGTAGATTGCTCAAGTGATATGAACACATCGCAATGTTTGTGATTACAGGGCGCCGAAGGCTTATTTCGATGAAAAATCTGATACTGTCAAGAACTTGAAGTCAGAGGTGGCAAGAGGTGCTAAGCTCAAATGCAGTGTTTGTGGGTTGAAGGGTGCAGCTCTCGGTTGTTACTTGCAATCTTGCAAACGGACTTATCATGCTCCTTGTGCATTAAAAATTTCAGGATGCCGATGGGATACTGTAAGTTAATTGTTGCATCTTTTGATGTTTCTTCTTATATTTGAATAATGTTATTTAGGTAGTGTTTGTTTTTTCTCTAAATCAGATCTGGTATCTGGCTCGAGTTAGAATTCACTGTTAATTTTGTTCGATTAGTGATTGTCTGAGTGGTTGAGTCTGGATGGTTTTGAGTCCATTTGATTCTGTTGATGTTAGATCATAAAATGAGAAAAAACTCAATCACTACCTTAGTTTTGACATAGAATGAGTTTAAATGTTGCCTAGCCGTATGCCCCCGAACTAACTTTTTCTCAATTTGCTTGTACAGGAAGAATATCATATGCTATGTCCGTCTCACACTAAAGTACGTTTTCCAAGTGAAAGAGGCAAGATTGAAAAAAAGCTAGTGAAGAACCATTCTGTTCCTTCCACACCTCAAATGTAAAATAACATTTTGTTCTCATTATGCTTTATTTTATCCTTGTTCATTTGTTTTACTTGTCTATCTGCTTGTTGCTGAGTTTCTTATTTCCAATCACTAGATAAGTTGAACTTTGAGAAATTTGTTGTTGCCACCCACTAATATCTTGCTTCGATCGCTCTTCTCAGGGTTGATCAAGAAACCAAGGTTTGGGCAGCATCGGTTGGTGCTACTAGTGAATTGGTTCTTTGTGGATCTGCCCTTAATGCCGAAGAGAAAGTATATCCCAACTTTTTTTTCAATAGTTACTTTCAATCTGAGACTGTTCGAAAGTTATAATTTAGCTTTTGCCTCATTAGTTTCTTATATGTTATTTCAGAATCTAATGGTGAAGTTCGCAAAATTATCTGGTATAACTATCTCTAAAGTTTGGAAACCAAATGTCACCCATGTGATTGCATCTACTGACGAGACGGGTGCTTGTAGCCGAACTCTAAAATACCTTATGGCTATCTTGAATGGAAAATGGGTTGTGAAAATTGACTGTAAGTTCTCCATCTCATCCTCAAGTGTTAGGTGCTCTTTCGTTTATATGATCCAACTATTACCTCTATTTGCTTAGCATGTTAATACGGAGTCAATTACCGGTCCATGATAGGTTCCATCAGGAAACCATCATTATGTCTCTAGTTATGCCTTTACTATTCTATTTCATGTCACTCTTGATTACATAATCCATTTTTGATAGAATTTGTATTTGTGAATTGCTGAAACCAGGGGTAAAAGCTTGCATCGAAGCAATGAATCTTGTCAATGAAGAACCTTATGAAGTTACTGTGGATATTCATGGATGCCAGGATGGGCCTAAAAATGGAAGACTAAGGGTCATTGATGAGGTAGTTTTTCTTACTTCTATGATCAAAGCAATTCTTCTTCTTTGCCTTTACTAACTTAGCCCCATCTTGTTCACCCAAGTTGTTAAACTTTAGACATGCTAGTGACTTGAAATATCAGTAGAATCATTTTGTTCTTTTTTGTAACCCTAATCACTCAAATTGGGTAATCAAAATGCTCACACTTGTTCTATCTTCGAGCATAGTGACTAACCGGCCAACTTTTCTACAGTTACCGAAGCTCTTTAATGGTGTCAACTTCTATTTCACTGGCGATTTTGTTCAATCGTACAAAGAATCTCTCGAAAATCTCATCCAAGCTGCCGAAGGTCGAGTTGTGACGAAGGATGCTTTAGTTGCGAAGAGCTCTAACGATAGTGAATTCCTTTCGTCAAATTTGGTTGTTTATAGTCTTGAAACCACACCTGATTGCGAAGAAGAAGAGAAGAAATTAGTTATCGAGAAAAGGCGTAAAGAAGCGGAAGCTCTTGGAGAAGAGACAGGATCTTGGGTTATTGATCATACATGGATTTTGGAGTCAATAGCAGCTTGTAAGTGTCAACCTGTTGATTGCTAATACACGGTATTTGTAAATGAGAGATGTTTAGTCTTCATATTTTGGGGTGAAAATTATGGAACTCAAGACTGAATTATTTACCCACAAAAACTCTAGTTTGTAATGTGAGATACTGAGATGATAATGGCATACCCATATTTTGATTGTAGACGACTTATTATTGTTTTACGTCTGATGGTCTATTGGTCTGAGTAAATGGTTTGTGTTGATCTTTGGTCTATGTGAGTATGACAATTAGATTGAGATGAGACTAACTAATCAAGTTCGAATGAGTTAGAAATAATATAATCTTTGACAAATAGTGACTTTAGAAGTAAATATATGGCTATCTTGAATAAAATACTTAAAGGTGTAAAGTAAGAGAACATATTACAAAGAACATAGTTGAACTCATTCATCATATAAAATGACAATACTTTTATGATTAATAGTTTAATGAACCTAGTTGAACTCATTGGCCATATAAAATGGTAATACTTGATCATTAATAGCTTAATGAACTTAGGATGAGCCCCAAATTCTATACTCCTAAAGGGACCACAAGGTTGCTATTATTGCCCAATGTCACCGTGCAGCTGCACCAATCGTGAAAGTCTCCATACAACCTTGGCAGATCTTAATGGTGTCCGATTCCGCCCCCTCCACCACCACCTCCTCCACCACCACCAAAGCCACCACCACCACCAAAGCCACCACCGAATCCACCTCCTGCTCCTCCACCTATGCCCCCACCAAACCCTCCTCCCTTTCCGAATCCCCCACCAATGCCACCACCACTGCCAAAGCCTCCACCTATGCCTCCACCACCACCTTTACCGATTCCACCACCTAAACCACCACCCTTGCCAATTCCACCACCTAATCCACCACCCTTACCGATTCCACCACCTAGACCACCACCCTTGCCTATTCCACCACCAAGTCCTCCACCCTCACCAATCCCACCACCTACCCCACCTCCATTACCGATTCCACCACCTACACCACCTCCCTTGCCAATTCCACCACCAAGTCCTCCACCCTTACCAATCCCACCACCTACACCACCTCCACTACCAGTTCCACCACCTAATCCTCCACCCTTACCAAATCCACCACCCACACCACCTCCCTTGCCAATTCCACCACCAAGTCCGCCACCCTTACCAACCCCGCCCCCTAGTCCGCCACCCTTACCAATTCCACCACCAACCCCACCTCCATTACCAGTTCCACCACCTAATCCCCCACCCTTACCGAATCCACCACCCACACCACCTCCCTTGCCAATTCCACCGCCCTTACCTATCCCGCCGCCAAGTCCGCCACCCTTACCAATTCCACCACCAACCCCGCCACCTTTACCGAACCCACCTCCTACACCGCTACCCTTACCTATCCCACCACCAACACCGCCTCCCTTACCAATTCCGCCACCAACTCCACCACCCTTTCCAATTCCACCACCAACGCCACCACCTTTACCAACTCCACCACCAATTCCACCACCTTTGCCAAAACCACCACCTACGCCACCACCTTTACCGATCCCACCACCGAGACCACCACCCTTGCCAAAACCACCACCAGCTCCGCCACCCCCACCAGTGGCACCACCTATGCCGTGGCCGCCACCAAACCCACCCCCAACTCCACTACCTATACCGTGGCCGCCGCCTCCTCCAACACCTCCACCTCCACCAAATCCACCTCCGCCACCAAATCCTCCACCGAATCCACCTCCACCACCAAATCCTCCACCTTTACCAATAAGGAATTTTTCATCTTCCTCATTCTTAAGATTTCTAGCAACAACTACATTTACCACAAAAACATTAAAAAATACTAGAGATAGTAAAACAACACAAGAACTTCCACTTCTCATCTTTGTTTGAGGGATTTGTAATGAGGATGCTAGAATGAGGAGGGCTAGCTATATATATGCAAAGAAATCTACTGCAATTTGTGTGGGGTTTGGGCAATGAATAAGATCACAACTGTCTACTACACTATCACCCCATCCGCCATAAATGGAAGCATTTATGATATGGCCGTCTGTACTAAGTTGTAGGGGAATGCATTTTTAATCATGAGACAAGAATTTCGTACCATCCCTATCTGTTTGGCAAACAACAATGGCAAAAAAGCTTAGGGGTAATTCTAAAGTGTTACATGTCAAGCTTTTTTTTTACGTTGGCTCTCTACTTGATTTTACCTTGTGCAGCAAAATAGATATCATCTAAATTTTGTCTGCCCGATGAAAATCTCTGAAGCTAATTTATTTAGTCATGTGACATTCGGTACCTTCATAATCTTTCACACGTCAATAACCATGATGATTGTGTATCAAATATGATTAGTTATTTGAAGATGATTTAGGAAATAGTGTTTCTATTGGTTTAAACATTAAAAATGTTGAATTGAACATTTAAAGATATTTCAATAAGATACTATAGAAATAGAGTATATATCTAAAATTAACAATCGAGATATCATCTTAGAGATCCAAATTTAAATTCGTATTGGACAGAGTTTTAAAAAAAGAACTCTAAAAAGTAAAAAAAAAAGAACTCTACAAAGCTTATGCGACACTCAGATTTTCTAAGATTAAGGGTTGCATTGGAGATGCTCTAAGGCTTAAGTAGAACACATATACCACTTTCTTTTATTAAGTTTGTAGACGTCCAAATCAAAACTGATCGTCAACGAGTAGAGATGGCCCAAGTACAATTTTGTTATGTGGGTATCCTCTGTCCACGTGGGACTATACTCGCACCACCCCTCACATGTGACATTTTTTTAACACGTGTTTTTTTTTTATGTTCAATAGCATGGTCTACATGCACCTATTACGTCTGATCTTAGATCTGATACTATGTTAAACTGTTGTTAACACATCCAATTCAAAACTCTCTACAATCGTAAAAGATGATCTAGATATTAAATTCTTTCACGTGGATATCATTTATTCATACGAGACTATTCTTACATCTTCTTCCAACCTTCGAGATTATATCTTAATATTAATTAGCTTAATTTCATAAGTTTAGCCTTGTTAGAGTGTCATATAATCAACATATGATGCAACCATCTTTTTGTCTAGATAAATAGTTTTGTATTAGTTTAAATGTTTTTTTTTTTGAATTGTCAAAAGAATTTAAGTGTTGTTTAAATGATGGAAAATCTGTTGATATTAGAGCATCTCCAATGCAAAACTCAATCTTAGAAATTCGGAGTGCCACATAGGATTTTCTGAGTTTTTCTTAAAAAATCATCTCCAATGCAAAACTCAAATAAGATCTCAAAGATGATGTGTCGAGAGTGGAATAGAGATATCTCAAGAGGACACTCTATTTTCAGAGTGTCCTCTTGAGATATCTCTAATTGTCCAACTCATCAATATTTAAATTTCAACCAATAGAAATCAATTCTTCGTATATTTCCAAAATAACACGTAAGTAAAATAAAAGAGTTTAGAGTGTTGCATTGGAGACATACAAGAATTGAGGATCTCTATTTTCGACACCTAGGAGTGAGAATCTCAATTGAAACTTGACAAATAGGACGAATAGAGATTTTTTTGAGTTTTGCATTGGAGATGCTCTTATATGTATTGAGTGCAGTTAGGCAGAATAATCGGTTATCGAGTGTGATGGCTGCCCATTTAATGTATAGACAAATTGTAGGGCATGTCGTGGGGTTTGTAGTACCATGCACAAATTAGAAAGACAAAAACTTCCACCACCAAATTCAATTTCATTTATAAGAAAACAAAAATATGTAGGGTACTCTTTGTTTTTGTTGAAAAAATGTAGGGTACTTGAAAACCTCTCCATGTGGGTAGTAGGCGAGAATTTATTGTTCATATGACCTTTTTTCTTTGCTTCACACTAAACAATAGTACCCAAGTAGTATCCTTAAATGTGATAGTGGATTGACAGCTGAAGATTTGCTATTAGAACACACAACATTAATATCTAGGGAAGAAACCAACATTTTAGTCGAGTAGAAAGGTTGTGACTAAAACATATGAAAATACAAAGTCGGTTAGTCCAAACCAAATTTCAACGTGTACCGTGGGTTGTCGAGGTGTGTTTTTTTAGACGGTTGTCTAGACATTAACTTCTAATTATTTAGTTATATTGGACTACATTCCAAACTAAAAATATATTTGAGGTTGACTCTTATTCATGATTTTGCCGTCTAATATCAGTTAAGTGGTTCGAGTGTCAGCCACATGTGTGAGTCGGCACACCGCCCACTTAATTTATATTTGACAGAGAAATCGAGAATTAGGATCAACCTCAAGCATATTTTCATTTGGGAGTGAAGTATTAATATTGCTAAACCATTGGGGTCAATGCCTAAATAAACCTAAATATTTTGTGAACAATATTTTTGTCAAAACTGACGCATGTAGTTGAAACGTGTTCCACTTAACTGATATTTGACAGAAATATCGAGAATGGGGGTCAACCCCAATACATGTTTTGGTTTTATGGGTATAGTCCTAATATCACTAAATAGCTGGGAGTCAATGTCCAAGAAACCATCAGGGACTTGTTCCTGTTTTTGTAACCAAAACCTCTCAGGCTCTCGAGGGTTTCTATCCGTAGTTGTCGTACCCATAAAGTAGATAAAACAGTCTCGATCTTCCTATATTACATACAAAATCTTACTCGAGAACGCAACAAAAAATTTCTTCCGTCTCCTTCTTCATATTATTCACTAATGTCGTTAAACTTTAAGGAACTGTAGCTTAATTCCTTAAAAATCACTTATGTTTGGAGATTGACCTAACTTAAAATCAAAATTTGGGCATGGACGAAGCATGAACGAGTCTTTAGAGACAAATAGAGAAACTGTTGAAATTGAAGTAGAACAACAAAGTTCGATCTATTTGCAAGGACAAAGAAGAGCGAAAAAGGGTTGTTCAAAGGAAAATTTGGTCAAAACTCTCAATAATTTCTTTTAGTGAACAAGGATCAATCAATTTTTTTAGTCTTCAGCTCCACAGGTACTCTTTTAATTTGCAACACCTTGCGACAACTTTGCTACGCCTTTACAACAAAATTGAGATTTTAACCAAACAAATACCAATATTTGTATTTTTTACCAATAAAATATAACTTGTTTTTTACCAAAAAATTTCCTCTTGTTCAAATTTGGCCAATGAGCATCCACCAAATGGATGTGTAGTAATGTGTCCTTAAATATTTCTGTTTATGTTGTTCTCTGTTGTGCCTCAAAAGACGTGGGCCGACTTACTTTTTCGTTTTGCCTCACACTTCTAGTCCTAACATGGTCATTTAGAATTCTCGTCCAAATAATCAATTTGTTTATAGGCAACCTCAGTTTTATAGGCACAACCGAAGTTTTCTTCCAACTTTCATTCTTAAGCTGCCCCACACCTTGTGAAAAGTAGAAGATGCATGGCAAAATTTATATGAATGGATGACATACTTATATGGAGGAATTCAATATGACTCGTAGTCCACCCTAAAAATAATGAAGATTAAAGACAAATATTTGAGTTCAAAATTATTCATAAAAAAGTCTAAAATTGCATCAATTCGGTTCATATTAGACAATCATCAAGGTTCCAAATTCCAGATGACTAGTTTTGATCACCGTCCGAAGATCAAGACTAGCATGACATCTCTACAAAGAGATTTCTGGTGGGACGCATTCCCCTCTTCTAATTTAAATCACAGGAAACTACATGTTAATTAGGCATGGGCTTCAATGCCAAAACCAAAATTTCAAGGATGATTAGGATTTAAGACCACTTTTGTTGAGAATAAAGACTATGCTCATCAGTGGAGAGATATGATTAGGACGCATTCCCCTCTTGTTCTAAGTTTGGATTTTTTTTTGTGAAATGATAAGACACGAACTTTGGTCTCATCATTAGGATCTAAGTGTACCAGTGCTCGAACCCAGGTGTCTCACGTCTGAAACTCGGACCTCTACCATCTCACCCACGCTACATATATGTAATGAGTATGACTCGAACTTTATTTATACGAAAAACCAGAGAGCAATCAGCATTTCTAAAACAATTTACGGGAAGTCAAGGGGGACCATGGCCCCCTTTGGCCTGCATGTAGATCCGTCCCTGCCTCTGTCTCAACCAATGGGCAAGCAATTCATTGACTGTTAACATTTATTCACAACTACTCACCATTGTGTTGTGGGTGTGTGTGTGATGTATAGGCCCCGGATCAGCATACCCATCTTAACATGGGCCAGGGCCCGTAGTCAGGCCTGTCTCGTTTAGCCCGGATCCCCTTAGGTGGGCCTCTCTGGACGGGGCTCGGATAGCTCGGACCAGTTTACGCCACTAGTTTCAGCATAGGAAGGGAAGAAAAGGTATTTTCCTGTGAACAATTATCAGCTGGTTCTCTAAGAAATAAGAATGACTCTTCAACTACTTCATAGGACAACTAAACCAAGATTATAATCAACAATTGAGCACTATCACTTTATGAAGATTGGATCTTAATACTTGTTTCCCCCAATAGACTATATAGTAGAAGAAACTTGTGAATTTTCATATCAATTTTTAGTGGGTGGAATTCTTTTGTGGTCTGATTTTCTTTTCTTTTTTTGCAGCTTCTTAATTGGTCTTCTAAAAATTGTGATCATTTCCCATTATATGCTGTCTTAAAGTTGAAATTATCTTTTGCATTGGCCTAATATTTTGTACTTATTCATCTCCTAACAAAAACCACCACAACTACCATATGGTCAAACAAGATGGCCCATTAATTTTTTTTCTTGTGGGGCAAAGAATGTTTTCTTCATTTAATCATAAATTGGTGGCCACTTAATTAACATCTTAACCCGAAAAAAGTCATGTGAAATCGAGGTTTAATACATGCCCGACCAAATCTAGCCTATGCACACAACTCTTTTTACGAACGGATCACATGAAATCAGAGAAGAAACATGATGCAGGGGCACCCGGCGTGGAGGCTTTTTCCATGACCAAACCGGGCCATAGGCCATCCGGCCATGAAGAGTAGTTTTTAGGAAGTCCCAATTTTAGTATGATTATTAGAGAATTTAGGTTTAGAAATTTATGCTATTTTAGTATTTCCAATAATTGGAAAGGTCCACATTTGAGTTTAGCTATTTAGGAAGTTGCAGTCTTTTAATTATTTAGGAAAGTCTAATTCAAGTCTATCTAGGAAAGTCCAAAATCCTATAAAAGGATATCTAGTCTGTCCATTATTCTCATGTTGAAGAGAAAATTCCCTTGAGTTTAATAAAGTTTATCAAGTTTTAGAGTTATTTTAATCTTTCTTTTAATTGTTCTTCGTTTATTTATTGTCTTCTTTATTTCCGCTGCGTTCTACATCAAGTGGTATTCAGAGCCATCAAAATTCTGGATTTTTTTTTTCTTTCGTGAAGGTTAGTTTTTGTATATCAATGGATTCTTCGTCTTATAGTGATGAAAGTTTTTTTGAAGAAAGATCGAATTGCGAGGAAGATGATTATATTTATTTCAATGATCGGCAAGAAGATAACTTCTCCTACTATGAGGCAGAAAAATTCGATGAGTCGAATATGGATGATTTTGGATACGAATGGGACTATTCAAAACATAACTATGAAGACAAAATTCCAATTGAAGAAAATCATCATAACCAAAAGAAGCATTCGACATGTTCGTATGATTGGGAACCCGAAGACGAATGGGACTATTCAAAACATAACAATGAAGACAAAATCCAAGTTGAAGAAAATCATCAAAAGAAGAATTCGACATGTTCGTATGATTGGGAACCCGGCAACAAACCAAGTAAGTCATATTTTTTTCATTCCCCTCCATATTACTATCATTCTATAGACCAACCAAATCATAACCAGTCTTTTGGAAATCCCGTGCCGACCACACCATATTCACCACCACCACCGTATTCTCCTCCACCATATCCACCGCCACCATCGTATTCACCTCATTATGTGACATCAATTCATACCCTGAAACGTGAAGAAAATCCTAGCCCACTATACCACCCATATGAAAACCCTAGCCATGTATTCAATACCACAAATTTTTTAGGCACCCCGGGTTTACACATACCCAATATTGCTGTCCCAACTACAAGCACCGCCCAAACTCCATCCCCACACATTCAACACATCTTACCCCAATTCCACCAACCGGTATATGTTAGTGAGTGGATGTACGTGAGTCAATCTAGGCAGATGTGTGGTCCGTATATTCAAGAACAGTTATTTGAGGGTTTGTACACTGGATTTTTGCCCGAAGAACTTCTTGTGTATCCTGTCATTAACGGGAGTCTAATCAACTCTGTGCCATTGAAGTATTTTACGCAGTATCCGGAGCATGTTGCCACGGGTTTTGCTTACTTGAATGCAAACTTTCCAATTACATTAGCATGTAAGCCAACTAGTGGAGTTACTACTTCCTTTGGACCAGCGACGTCTACGAAACCGCAATTGAATAATAGTAGTACTGGTATTGAACAAACTAGTTCGAAATATGATGCTGTCAATTGGACCTCATCTGACATGCCACTGTCATATGAAGAATCATGTTGGGTGCTCGATGATATCGAGGGAAGGAAACGCGGTCCACATTCTCTTGCAGAAATAATTTCGTGGCATCATTATGGATATCTTCCAGAGATACATTAATGATATACCACAAGGATTGCAGATTTCAACCCTTCCCCCTTTTATCACTTTTTAAGACATGGACAACATATAGATCAGATACAACGAGATCTATTGAAAGTGTTGAACCAATACCAGAATTTACTTCCATGGAGAAGGATCATAGACATCTCGGTTATGAGGTCAGTGAACTGTCCAAAGTTCGTATTGTAACAGATAGAATGATTGAGGTTGATGAGGAGAAAATGGATTTCGCTTCTAAAGATGTTTCTTCAATGGGCTCAGTTGCTTTTAGAGATGTCGCTTCTTCATCTAATACTAGAGTATATGGGTACCGACGATATTACCAGCAAATGCAGATTGTAGTTTCATCAATTGAACCAGCAGTTGGGCTTGGTTCTGCAAAAACATACACAGATTTTATTCTTATGCTTGCTACACAAACACGTCTTACTAAGAGTCAGGTATCTAACTGGTTCATCAATGATCAAGTTCGGTTATGGAAGCCAGTGATTGAAGATATGTACATGGAGGAAACTGAGGTTCAAGTACATAAAGAATTCGAAGACAGATTACGCAAGAACAAACTTAATGAAAAATTGGGTTCCAAGTCCATTGAGAATGATCCCAATATTAGAACCCAAACGTTAGGATTCTTCCTTGGTGGTACGCTTAATGTGGAAGAGATTCTTCAAGGAAGTGAAAAGAACCAACGAAACATCGAATTGCAGAATTATGGGAGAAGTGTACAAGCAATGGTTACGAAAAACTTAGTTGAGTACTATACAACATTACAAGAGGATACTCAAAACAATACTCAGATTATTGCAATTTCTGAAAATTTACATACTTTTATTTGGGAACCAGGTGGTTCGTTTGTCTTTATTCATTCTCTACAGTTTCATTCTTCATATGACGATCAAAACCTCGCGAAAAGTATTCTAGTTATTATTGAGAGAAAAGAGGCAAGAAAGGTGATGGGTTGGAAGATGAATTTCAAAATCAATTTTTTCACAAAGAAGAATATAGTCATTACAATCTTCTTCATCAAACTACAAGATGATGGCAGGTGTAGAAATTTATTGGACGTTTATTCACTACAATCGATTTCGCGATATTCTTCACATTATGGGTTTCAGTTTATCGTTCGTAACTTGGTCCCTTTCTCTATTCGTCGGGTTTCATGCACTTTTCGTGCAAAGTGGGAATTAAGGATCGCCATGACGACATTCATCGTATGCGAGTGCATCCAATTATTTTCTTCATCGAAACGGTTCGGGACGAACCTCTTGAGGGAAGGGGATGCTGATGCAGGGGCACCCGGCGTGGAGGCTTTTTCCATGACCAAACCGGGCCATAGGCCATCCGGCCATGAAGAGTAGTTTTTAGGAAGTCCCAATTTTAGTATGATTATTAGAGAATTTAGGTTTAGGAATTTATGCTATTTTAGTATTTCCAATAATTGGAAAGGTCCAGATTTGAGTTTAGCTATTTAGGAAGTTGCAGTCTTTTAATTATTTAGGAAAGTCTAATTCAAGTCTATCTAGGAAAGTCCAAAATCCTATAAAAGGATATCTAGTCTGTCCATTATTCTCATGTTGAAGAGAAAATTCCCTTGAGTTTAATAAAGTTTATCAAGTTTTAGAGTTATTTTAATCTTTCTTTTAATTGTTCTTCGTTTATTTATTGTCTTCTTTATTTCCGCTGCGTTCTACATCAAAACAATAGAAACTTAATTGAGAGAATTATAAAAGATTACGTGTTCTGTAGTTAAGAATCAATATTATAAGACTAGGACACCACAAAGTAATTGTATTGGATCATAACATTATTTGGGGAGCCGATCTCTGGATCACACTTCTGATTATTCGAGAGCAAACTATGTTCAAGACACTTTTCGGGGCGTAAGATTGTGGCCACATATACCATTACCTTGCCCCACACGGTATAGCCCATATCCATGCCGACTCTAAAAGGTTTATACCACTTTATGATAACTTATAACTAGTATATGTTTTTAGGTACTTAAATTTTCTTTTTAGGGTTGACTCATTTTCCATTTCCATGGCTTAAATGATGCTTCCACTAAATACTAAGTGGCCATTACCTTCTCCCTTATTAATTTCGATAGTATATTTGTTGCATTTAAAACATTAGTGCTCCCCACTAAAAATCTCTCGACCTCTCTAATGTCTCTTTCTTAATTTTTTTTTCTCCTTTGGTGGAGACCCTCTTGTCTGGACTAGTAGAAAAGTGTTTCTACTTATATATATATTTAAAGAGAGAAGATAATTTTGATCTTATTAGTGACAAAGATGTAAGCATGGTCTCAAATGGTTAAAGAAAAATGTTAGGTAGAATTATAGTTTGCTCCCTTTTATAAAGTTCGATAAATGGTTGGGTTCGACTTGTTTTTGTGCTATTTCAAAAGTCCTCGATGATGATATATGAATTGTGTTACAAAAGCTGCCAAATTTATTGTGACCATCACCCTAACATTGAAGTAATTACTCAATAGAGTTGATATTGCTCTTAACATTGATTCAACCTGTCTTATCTAAGAGGATAAATTGGAAAGGCTTGAATATCACTTTTTTTTTGGGTATATTCACTTCTAGACACTATAAAAAATTCCAAGCAGTTTCATTTGTGCTTAATTACCTTAGGAAGATTGCATATTTTTGTGAAGATTCAAGTGAAACAGATGAGATTACTTTCATAAGATAATCTAGTACAAAGCCATGAAATATATAAAAAGTGACTTTTCATTTGAATTTCGATCAATTAGAACATAAATAATGTCAATTTTTGGTAAAGGTATAATTCGCAGATTTGCCTATCAGGTTTACTTTTTTTGCAACTTGGCTCACACAACCACACAACATATCGACACTTTTTTGTTTATAGTTTTCTCAACGTAGTGATAAATAAACTTTGGAATTTCACTAGTATGTCATGAGTAACAAATTTTACTTTTCCTTGTTATCATCTTGTTAAAGGCCCTAATAAAAGTTAACACTATATGTTGAATTTTTAGACGTATTTTGATGTCAAATCAAAATATTGGTCTAAGAAATGTTAACTTTAATGTATTGAAACAAAATACGTGTCACAGCATAAAGTACATCCATAAAAGTATATAATCTTTCATCAATGCACAATATAATCGGGTAAGGTAAGGCTAGAAAAATATTCAATAAGAACCACTTATTTTCCCCAAAGAGAAGCTATTTTGATTGATTGCAACAATTGGAGAAATAATCTTTTGTATTTATTGTTTGCTAGAGAGAGAGTTTTGAAGGAAAATAGGCAATTATGAGGGTGGATTAGATAGTATAGTTGAAAAACTTTTATACTTAGTGATGCTTGAGCTCATATTGATAATGAAACAGTATACTAATTGATTGAAAGAGAAAGACCCTTGTGATTTCATACGTGAAGAGGCAGGCCCAAGAGCGACTGAGCTATGGCCTCCCAAAAAATTGAACATAACTAACTAATGAAAATCCTTGACATATTTGAATGGGCTTTGCAACAAACAAACATTTGAATGGGCTACTCCAAAGATTAATCAATAGTTTCATTGACCTTTGCCACAAAAAAAAAAAATAGTTTCATACACATGATGACCTTTTCAATCAATCAATTTGCTCTTTGGAATAGCTAAAAGTTGTATTCTTGTCGTTCTCTTTAGGCGGGATAACTAGACATTAGCTTTTCAACAAAAAAATAATGTAACCGTTGGTTGGTATTTTTGTAACTCAGCACTAGGAGGTGAGAATAGGTTAGTGTTAAGTGTGTGGTCATCTAATTAAAAAAATTTGACAATGAGTGGAGAGGACCTACACATTATATTCTTGGTTGCTAGATAGCTATTCTCTCGTGTGGGACTATACTTCTAACACATCTCTCACATACTTTAACAATTAGTCCTGGAACATGAGTAAAAACTGATTAAGTGTGAGTGACATTTAACCATGAAAAGAGCATCTAGTCAACACGCTATCAAAATACGAAGTCTGAATTTAGGAGGGGAGAAGAGGAATCAGGAGAAGGAGGACGATGAAACTCAGAGAAAGGTGGAAAGTGCCATTGAGGAACTTGTACAAATCTTAAGAGTGAATTGGGAGGTCTTAGGTTCACAAGATTGGCAATGATGGCTAGAGAAGGTAAAGTTGACACAGTAATGGTGGTGGCCATTAGTATGGGAAGACAAAATAGTAGAAATGATCAGATGATTAAACTGTTGAGTCAACCATGAATGAAAGAGTATGATTGAGGAGACGAAGAAGACAAGACAACGATGAAAGGAAGAAGATGAGAGGTACACAAAGTCAAAAGAATAACCCTAGTGATGTAATTTGTTGGATTCAAGATACCCTAAAGTATAGAGTTGTATGTATAGTATAGATAAAAATATTACAATTACACTATACTACCAGCAATATGTTTGCACTCTCATATACATTTTGTCCTCTCTATCATCCAAAGGAAATCATATGTGAACATATCTTTGTGTACGACTTCATAGGTAATTGGTGAATGTTGGCTCACCTAGCTAAACAATCTATTAGTCTCAAGCTATACATGAGAACATGGTTATGAAACTAGTTTATGTCTCATGGTTTTTAAATTTTTATTTGGTCGAAAACATGGTTCTTCATCTTGATTGCCCTAGTTGTTAAGAGTTTGTAGCCACCAAATAGAAGGACAATTGACAATGAGAAGACATATGCCGGTGTTATATTTTTGTTACTAGAATCATTTTTTTTATGCCAAACTATACTTACACGCCTCTTCACGTGTGACGTTTTTCAATCCTAGTACGTGTTTTTTGTCTGATATAAGTACGTGCAGCTATTGGACTTTGTCACGTGTGAGACCAACTCTTATATCACGTTAAGTTTGTGGCAATCTCACAAAAAATTATTATAATTAGGAAGAGGGTTAATTATTTTTTAATTGTGCACATTCATTTTTCTCCTCATTATAAAAGGTGGCAAACTCGTAGACGCCAAACGATTAAGTCCATTGATATGTCCCATCTTAATTATAGATTAATACATTGATAAACAGATTTATCCAAACTAAATTAAAAATCTTATATATATATATATATATATATATATATATATATCTATGTATAGAATTTGATTTATTTATATTGTATGATATACAATAAGAATCTAGCTTTCACAATTTTATGGTTCCCAACTGCGACACTCATAAGCTAAAGATAAGATGTTTTATTAATACACCAACCATTCGTAAGCTAGAGTTTAGGGATGTCAACGGGGCGGGTTTGGGACGGGTTACCTCTTTCCCAAGTCCGCCCCGTTAATAAACGGGTTTTACCATTACCGTCCCAATAGTTAATCGGGGTGGGTATTTAATTACCATACCCGTTCCGACTAGGAAATCACTTAACCATTACCGACCCGCCCCGCCCCGTTTAGCATGAAACGGTGCGGGGCGGGTCAGATTTAAACATAAATTTCATATTTTTATTTCAAATAAGTTAGATTAATCAAAATAATATAAATATTATAAACAAAACTATTAACATTTTGGTTTTATCAACTATAAACACTACAACTTATTACATAATATAAAATATAAAATAGTTAAATTGATGATATAAGATAAAAAGTTTTAGAAACCTATTATATATATAATAACATAACATATGTTAATCGGGGCGGGGCGGGGTTACTACCTAATCCCAAACCCGCCCCGAACCCGGTAAATGGTTTTATCTTCATACCATTACCGTCCCATTTAATAAACGGGGCGGTAAAACCCGTTCCATTAGGGGCGGGTTCGGGAAAAAACCCACCGGTTCGGACCAAATTGACACCCCTACTAGAGTTTATTACGTAGATTTATATGTCAATAATAACAATAATTAGGTTGACAATTAACGTTTTACTTAACTTATACAGTAAGTAAGTTTTTATTAAATTAGTGGGAACGCATGAAGTCATAATAATATAAAACAAATTAAATAGTGTTCGAAATGGGAATCCAATTCATTCCACTATAAAGTTCTTGGCCGAAGAGATATGCATGAAAACCATGAACTAATAGTAGCTAGCTAGGTATTAGTTGACGTAGTTAAATGAGTTACGAAAAGAAAGAAGTATTTTAGAATAATGTATATAACTCCAACACTTCCATATTACTTATTTTTTCTTTAGATGAACATGAAAACATTGAGTATTTCAAGCTGTGGATTGACTCACTTTCACATATTGGAACGTGTTCTTTTAGGTTAATCTCATGGAGGCCCTCATGTTTTACATTTACACTACATTCAAGGAGTTCGGGTTTTCGGCGTATATATCCACCAAAAAGACTCCAACTATGCAAGAAATTACTATTCAAACTCTTTAAGTATGATGAATATGGCCCAAATATTGTCAAATGCCAAGAAAAAACCCACCAAGAAATGGTTAGTTATCATCCAAATGAGTTGCACGTACTAGTGATGCGAAAATCTTTAAATATCACAGTTTCGGGGAATTATGAGTATCAAAAGATTAAAGGTCAAAATGTAATCAGTCTTTGTTAAACAAAACCGATAGCAAAGGGTCATAAAGCCAACGTTAGATAGCCATAGGGAGGCTTGAATATTGTTGAGTTGGTCACATTAAGGCGAGGGGTAACCGAAGAATTTATTGATGTTGACTTGATTAGAGTGGATTGCAGAAGCGACGACAACTGGTAATTTTTTTTTTTTTTGGAAGTCGACTACGATCTGCGTATGTCGTTACATTTGACACTTGATACATCATAGATGTGATAAGCTCGATAACCGCCCCACTCAAACACTAACAGAACCGGGCCTATAGCCCAACAACATTATTTACACCCTAATAATCCCAATTCAAATAACCAAAGATTCCACCTTCTCGAGGATTCGAACCTAGGACCTCCAGGACTTTCTAGAGTTTATGTCAACACCTTGGAACCACTTGGGCTACCAACTGTTGACATACGATAACTGGTAATTAAGACACTTGATACCAACGTTGTGCACTTTATAAAATATATCTGAAAAAACTAAATTGGAAAAGAATAACAAACGAACACCACTTAGTGAAGAATGCATCAAAGTATATGTAGCTTTTACTACAAAACTGAATTAGGCACATTTTAATGGAAAAAGGTGGGCTAGATAGATTCATCTTGTATATACACTTTTACACATAGTTTCAAAGTTTAAGAAGTTTAATTAGTCCATCCTTCCTTTTTAAAGTAAAGTGGACATTCATACTTAAGCAAACACCATTACTTTTTAGGCATTATTGTTTCTAATTAATTAACACTAAAATGAAAAGAAATCAAGTGGTATGTTTGGATAAATAAATAACTTAATGGTTATAAGAATCCGTACAAGCGTTCGTACTTCTAGTGGTGTGTTTGGCTCCTCAATAAGTAAGTTCTAGAAATCCTAATGACCTACTAAGTTGGAGGACATAAAAATAGAGAATATGTCATTGGGAGATGCTAGAGTTACAAAGGATTTTGACAAAAGAAAATTCCCATCTGATGTGGCGGTTGTGATATTCATCTCTCAACGGTCTAGATTTGGTCAAAGTTTCAAATCACAACTGCCACATCAGCTGGGAACTATTTTTTGTCAAAATCTTTTGTAACTTTAGCATTTCCTTATATCATTTTGTTACGAGAGATCATGGGATGTC
Source organism: Eschscholzia californica subsp. californica (assembly GCA_002897215.1). Classification (NCBI taxonomy): domain Eukaryota; kingdom Viridiplantae; phylum Streptophyta; class Magnoliopsida; order Ranunculales; family Papaveraceae; genus Eschscholzia; species Eschscholzia californica. The sequence goes on along the minus strand of BEHA01050316.1, from coordinate 1,159,871 downwards.
GCTCACAAACACTTGATGAAATAAATATTATCAATGCCTTAAGGTCCCTATGGTATACTTTAAATGGAACTCCCAAAAACTGTTTTGTAACCTAAAAATCCTTCTTACTAGTACACCTAAATCTCTAAGATTAGTTACTTTCTAGTCATACCAACTTAGGTTGTTATCGTCTAACATTTCTTTTATGCTATACCATTGTTCTGTTTAGTTCGTTCCTTAAAGTTTTAAATTGTCTAATTTCTATTGTATGGGCATTCAGAGCGGGTCTTCTAATTTTATGATTGACCAAAACATCTTTTCATTTTTAGGAGAAATGGTGATTAATAATCTTCTTTTCATTTGTACAATGCCATCAACTATCATGATTCTTTCGAAAAAAAAAATCAACTATCATGATTAACTAGTGGTAGAATAAGGTATCTAATTTTAGGAATATTCTTTACAACATATAATGAACATTTTGTACCACTAGTAGAACAAGATGGTGGGAGCACAAATCAAATTATTTTTATTGAATAAAGTAGAAAGATGAGATTAAATAATTTTATCCTATTCGTTCCTTTCATTTTTATCGTCAAAATTATCAAAAACTCATAATGTCATAATAGGGCATAGCACTTTATCGTCAATTTCTTTAAACGATAACCAATAAAAAAAATCGAACCCTCCACTTAGAAAAAGGGTATATTAATTGGAGTTCTATGTTCATTCACAAATATGTGCTTTCAGTGCAAAAAAAAAACGTACAAACGATCGTATTAGTGTGTTCTATCCCTTCGAGTATGTCTCATAGTTTGAATGAGTAATAGATGTAACATATTTCAGACCACATACTTTATCAATTATTTTTTAAGAATTGCACTAATTTAGAAAAGAAGGTACAGATTATTCTTAAACAAATGGTAGAGTGAGACTTCGAATCAAACCCTCTAGTGATTGTAGCACTTATTTATGATGAATTGGGCACATTTTAAGTGAAGTTGAAGAAAATGAATTTAAAGGGAAGAAAATCAGAACAAAATCCGGTTCCAGCAGGGACCTCCAAAGAGTTTGCAACTTTGTAAGTACAGGAGTACCA
>BEHA01050316.1:1112443-1144471 GCA_002897215.1 Eschscholzia californica subsp. californica | reverse complement strand
GATAAGGTATATTATGTCTGTTTTTTGTTGTTGAAAGTTGCGTATGTTATTTTAACGAAAAATAATTTAGAAAATGATTTCCGCACCACCATATGAACGCCTAGGTAACTGTCATATAGAAGACCATGGGTAAAATCACGTCTTGAACTAAACAGGGAAGGTCACCTAAGCGGTCACGCATAGACCGTACATATTCGGGCTTTGGATTTTAGCTTCTAGATTCTCTCTCATAGTCATCCAAGTACCGTAATCTATTTGGTTCTAATTAATAATAGTTATTTCCCTTCGTTCAAAATAAAATAAAAGTTCATGGGTATTAAGTCCAAAATAAAGTTCAAAAAAAGTTTAAGGTCCAATCTTCCCAGAAAATAGGTTTTTAGTCCTTTTCGTTTTGGAGGAAACATTGTTGATAAATAACGTGTTATGTATGACACATATAAAAAATGAAATAAAGTATGGAAAACATGAAATAAAGTATGAAACTTTAACAATAAATAACAGGTAATTTATGAAACAAAACAAGAATTTTTCAACAGAAAAACACTGTAACTTTGAAGTCTAGATATACTTTAAATAATTTGGACTAAATATCCATTATAATTATTAATTTAGCTTAAAATCCTATATTAATATTAGGGGGGACTAAATGTGTGTTTAGGGGTAGATTTTTGGACTAGGAACCCAAAAATTCTAAAGTGATACTGGTTACTTTCCCACTACAAAGTACAAACGTGGGCAATATGCACATATCTCGCCCTTAGGGTTATAATATGTAAGTACTGTCGACTACATAGCCGACTTCTCAATTACTTAACTATAATCATTTCATACTTTGATTTTGAAATTCTAACTTTCCTCTAGATGTCTTCATCAAAAAAAACTTTCCTCTAGATGAGTAAATATATTTCTATTTAGGAGAATCTACTAACTACATACCAAAGTTCTCAATCTGTTTCCTTTCATTTTGTCTGCCATTGATCAAATATTTTCTTTCAAAATTTTCACTTATTATAATCCATTCATGCTTTAATTTTAAAATTCTACTTTTAAGATTCTCTAGATTAATAAATACTTATGTTTCTATAAAATAGTTATAAACGAATAATTAGTACTCTACTCGCATAGGTCAAGTAGCTATAAATATTCTAAGTCACGCACGTACTATAGTTATTTCTATAAAATAATAAAAATGTTAGACGGAATCTATTTAGTTTTCGGAATTTCACCATATTTAACTTGATGCAAAACTATTATACGCAATCAGATTGTGTCATGTAGTATTCCTAAGTATATTTTCGACAGACATGGTCTTGATAACTACTATAGTTATTTCTATAAAATAATGAAAATGTTAGACAGAATCTACTTAGTTCTCAAAATTTCACCATATTTAACTCGATGAAAAATTATTATACGTAATGAGATCGTGTCATGTAGTATTCTTATGTATATTCTGACAGACTTAGTCTTGATAACTAAACGCGATTATCTTGAATAGATTTATTTTTGGTAAAATGGATTAAGAAATTTTTTGATAAATTAAGAGTGTGAAAATGTATATCTTCTCTAAAATATGGATTTGTTATATTGTATCTGATTTTATATTATTTATTAATTATAGTTATACCAATATTTTTTTTAATTCTTCAGTGTGTGTCTGGAACCCTTGACCTCTGGGTGGAAGTTTTATCAATGTTGATTGCATGATCCATAGTGTATACTTACATTCATCATTAATTATCTAACCTAACTAATCCAGTGATAATTAATTAATTAATAATCAAACATAGGCGGTTAGACTCTGTGACGAAGTGGAATCAATTTTCACAAAGAACTTCACAAATGACGATCGAAAAAAGGCGATGAAGTTCTTGAAACCCCAAGAACAGAAAGCCTCTCACATGATCACCTTCTTCGTCGGTAAGTATTTCATTAATTTCTTATTCTATTGTACTCATTTAGAATCTACTTATTTAGTCATTAGGATCAAACTAAAGGAACAAGATTTGCATTGTTGTAGTACAATACATGACTCACTCTTCACTCTTGCCTATCCACCATGACATGTCCTATAAGAAAAAAAAAACCCTAAAATGCTAGTGCATGTGGGGCCCATATGTAAATTATATAACAAGCAATTTGTAAGTAAAAAACAAACATATTTTTTTTCTTTTTAACATAGTAAGAGTTAGTGGAATGCCTTCATCAAATAAGAAAGAAAAAAAGTTAGTGGAATGTGAGTGCTATTTACTTTTCGATCACCATGTTTAACTTCTATAGGTATATGAATCACTTTGACTCGAATTATACAGAGAATTTCAAGAGAGACACTTTCAGATAACTCTCGTAAAAGTAGCTGATCAGGATGACGTTAGGAAAACAATGGCGCATTGACATTGTATCCCCACTACCTCTATAAGAAGGCATGAAGCTAACCACTAGAAGGTGGTTGGTTTGGGCTATTAAAAGAAAGTAATTAGCATATCATAAGATGTATGATTAGACATAATAATACTAAGAGATATCTAAGTTGATTTTACTATGAGATTGTAAATTTGTTCCTCATAACACGAGTCGACTCCTTTTACCATCACTAGTACTTTTTAATTAGATGTTTATTCATTAAGATTTTGTAGATCGATCGAGGTATACGTAAACTGGCCTAAATTAACCAAGTAAAGAAAAGAAACATTTCTCAATTGTTAGATTTTAATAGTTAACTTTGAAAGGAAGAAAATGAAAAATCTTTTCTTAAGTAACCTTTTTTGTTTATTTTCAGGGTTATTCACAGGGAGTTTCTTGTCTCTGTTTTGTGTGTACTCAATATTGGCACATATTTCTGGCATGTTCTCTGCTAACAACCAATCTAGTTATATGGAGACTGTTTACCCTGTTTTCAGGTATACATATAATCCCTTTAAACTTACTACTACAATGTTTGATTGTATGATCCACGTTGGTCGCTCCTTATGTCGTTGACGTACGATATGTATGTTAGTGTTGTCTTTATGTTATTTTTACATGTCACATAAAGACGCCATTTGAGTTATGTCAAATGGTTACGCCTTCTTATCTTACTTTCGTGTGAGAGACCACACTTAATCCCACATTGCTTAGACGAGTGCTCAAACCTTGGGGGTATAGGTGTGAAACAAGTTATCTTGGGATGCCAAAGCCTTCAACGAAGGCTCGAGGGTTCATGCCATAAACAAAACCACGGACAACACAATAGCGATTAATCAGAGAAAATATCTACGTACTAAGAGTTGGATCATAAGAACTTATATGAACTAGTACATTAGTGACACAATAGTTTGAGGATATAGGGTTAATGAGCCTAGTTTAATATCATGGCCTCATGGGCCTGCTAAAATGAGATCTCGAAAGCCATTACGCCCAAACGCAAGTTTAGTTATTCAGACGTGATAAGTATATGCTACCGTCGGTTGATCCCAACCTTTCTTACTAAAACCATGAGCCCAAGGATTACAATCTAGAATACCTCATGTATATTTTGATATGGCATTCAGTTGATTTCAAAGTTGACATGATAGTAACTGACTAACTTGCATTTTTTGTGTGTGTGCAACCAGCATGTTTGCATTGCTCAGTTTGCACTTATTTTTGTATGGGTGCAACCTATTCTTGTGGAAGAGTAGTAGGATCAACTACACCTTCATATTTGAATTCTCTCCTTCTACAACCCTCAAGTATAGAGATGTGTTCTTGATATGCACTTCTTTCATGAGCGTCGTTGTCGGTGCCATGGTTATCCACCTCATCCTTAGGTCAAGTCTCGTCCCACCAGAAAACGTTGACGCCATCCCGGGCATTCTCCTTCTTGTAAGTAAACTCTTTCATATCATCTTTCCATTTCATTCTAGACCTCATTACTTTGAATCTACCTAATCTTTTATATCCTATCAATTTTCAGATTTTCATAGGATTGCTCATTTGTCCTTTCAACATTTTTTACCGGTCGAGTCGTTACTGTTTCCTTCGAGTTATTCGAAATATCGTTTTCTCCCCATTTTATAAGGTAAAAATCAAGATATCTTCTCAGATCTAAGTCATTAGTTACGTCTCCATTCTTAATCCTGTAGTGTTTTTATCTGACAAGTAATTTACTGTATCACTCAGGTTCTGATGGTAGACTTTTTCATGGCTGACCAGCTAACGAGCCAGGTTAAGATCAATCTGTTCTTACAAAAATTGAATTTGAACTTTCAGGCTAAAATTACCAATTTCGTCGACCTATATCTGTTTCTCACTTAAACTTGTTGATGATGTCAATTGGTTCAATTCAGATTCCATTGATGAGACACATGGAAACTACAGCATGTTATTTCCTAGCAGGAAGCTTCAAAACTCACCAGTTTGAAGTCTGCCATTCTAGCAAGCTTTACAAAGAACTTGCTTATGTTATCTCGTTCATGCCGTACTATTGGCGTGCAATGCAGGTATTTATAGATGCATCCGTTACCACTTTTTCTATATCTAAATCGTCTGAATATGACTTCTCTTAGTCAGGGACACAATAGTCATTTCACGTTATTTCGAACAACGACTGCTTAATTCAGGCTTATTTTATGTTTGAGTCACATGAACCTGATATTTGACAAGTACTAACATTAGTTTTTTGTTTATTGAAACGAGCAAAGTGTGCAAGAAGATGGTTCGATGAGGGAGATATTAACCATTTGGCTAACTTAGGGAAGTATGTTTCGGCAATGTTAGCAGCGGGTGCAAGATTAACATTCGCTATGCAGCCAACTAGCACCTTATGGCTATTCATCGTTGTTGTTACTTCTTCAGTAGCAACTGTTTATCAGTTGTATTGGGATTTCGTCAAAGATTGGGGATTTCTCAACCCAAACTCCAAAAACCCATGGCTCCGAGACGAGCTTATTTTAAAAAGCAAGAATACTTACTACGCATCGATGGTATATATATTTCTCATCAAGACCTAAAGTTTCATCTTTCAATTCTATATATATATATATATATATATATATATATATATATGAAACTATATTAACATTTGAATATGGATTACAGGTTTTGAATCTAGTACTAAGACTAGTTTGGGTTGAAAGCATTATGCGTTTCAGTCTTAAACCTATGCAATCCCGGTTTATAGACTTTTCGTTTGCTTCGTTAGAGATAATCCGTCGTGGGCACTGGAATTTTTACAGGTACTCACTTCAAACTCGAACTTGTTATTTTTATGAAAATGAGTTCATAATGTAGTAGTTCCAAGTTGGTTTGAGTACTTATTCTACTTGTTATTGTGAAAATAGGTTGGAGAATGAACACTTGAACAATGTCGGAAAATTTAGAGCTGTTAAGACAGTTCCATTACCGTTTCGTGATATCGACTCAGACGACTAACACCATTAAGCGATCAGATATAAGGAAATGAAGCTGCAATTCTTGTGTATTTTCGATGTTTGATCCAATCTAGCTAGTCTAATAGAGAGAGTAAATGACAGAATGTCAATGAATGGATATGAAGTAGCACTAGTTCTGACATAAGTTCACTCATCAAAATACAAATCAATGGATCGAAAAGGCAAGCCAAATGAAAATCATTTGTAAAGTCAGTCATTCCTTAAAGCAATTTGATTAGTTATATTATCATTATCAGCGGATCCAGTATGTCGACATTAACATTTCTTCGATCAATGTAACAGCATTGAGTTCTTGCCCGAAATAATCGTAATGTTTGTATGTGTTCCCTTATTTGCCTTATCTATGAAAATATTAAGTTTAGTGTGACCCTAAGATCCATGGATCAAAAGATATAGAAATTCTTAAGTTATCTATAATTAGCAAACTTTATTTTTGTAATCTTCGTCTTTAGTAATGAAGTTCTAAACTTTAATAGGTTTCATTATGATAACAAGTTTCTATACTATGATGAGTTAAATACAAACTCGTTTGACTCGTCTGAATGATTGACTCGAGCTGGATTTTTGGGTTCATTAGAGTCAGACATAACATAAGTCCGAATAATGAGTTCATTATCTGAAATAACATAAACTAACTATTGTAGCCGTTACCAAAACAAATTAGGCTCAGACAAGTCAGATTCAGATGATACAGAAAACAAACTCCACCTAAGTCTGAGAGGAGCTTTGCTAAATTGGGGACACCAGATTGAGTTTTGAGATAACAGACCTAGAGGTACACAAAAATGAAACGTCGCTTGTTTATTTGAAGACAAACAACTCGATGCTAGTCGAAGCCCACATTGAAGAAATAAACAACCATACAATAGTTCAGCAGCAAGCTTTTATTTGTAGATAAATAAGAACATAAACTTTAATCACAAAATAAAATACAAAAATAAAAGAGAAGTTATATTACTTGAGTTACTCCTGGTTGAAAGATTCGGCTATCGTCTTGGAAATGCAGTAAGCGGTAGACTGAATAGTGATCATAGGATTAACTCCAACTGCAGTTGGTAAAACACTTCCATCACAAACATATAAACTTTCTGCTTCCCAACTCTCACCATTTTCGTCAACTCCTCCGTCTTCCTCTTTAGATCCCATTCTGCAACTACTCATCTGATGGGCAGTACAGTAAATGGTCCAGTTTTCTCCTCTCGAACTCGGTCCACCCACAGCCATTACCTTATCAAGAAACTCCTCTAAATCTTCTTCCTTTATTCCTTCGCTTTTAATTCTCTGCCCGTCGCTCTGATAAGTTCCGACTTCAACTGCTCCTGCACTTACCAAGATCCTTAATGCTCGTCGTAAACCTTTTGTTAAATTCTCTTTATCAGTTTGGTTTACTCTATAACTTATTCTTCCTTCTTCTTTAACTTCCCCTGATCCTATATCTCTTACAAGAGCAAATAAATGAGCAGTTCTTGAGTACTTAGCGAGTCTTTCCTTCATATCTAGACCTGAAACCCATGGAACTAATGTAGAAAATGATGCCGGCCCAAGTGCAGGAGTTTCAATAATGGCTTGAAGATTGGAGTCTTCGGATAAAACTTTATGTAGTGATGTGATTATTCCTCCTTCGAAACTTTTTCCTTGTAAGCTTGTCGGGGATTCTGGGAAATATCCCCACGTTAAAAGAACTGGATGAAGATGAAGGTTTTTTCCGATGTTCGGATTCTTCAATCCACTTGATATCATCAATGGTGGTGTTAAGAGAGACCCACATGCTGAAATCGTTACCTTCGCTTGAATTTGAAGTTTTTTTGTGATGTTTGTATTCAATGCCTTCGCTGTCACTCCTAAGCATTTTTTCTTTTTATTGCTAGATTTGTTGCTTCCAAATATGAATTTCTCAGCTTTGCATCCAGTTATGATAACTGCACCATTTTCGACAGCGTCGACTAACCAAGTAGAGTGAGTTCCCTGTTTGTTACCTGTTCTACAACCATAACAACAAGATCCACAGTAATGATCCGCCGAGGAATTTCTGGCCACTGACTCAACATCCAATCCAAGATTCTCACACCCTTTCCTTAGAATTTGGTTCTGAAAACTTTCTGATTTACAGTCATTTGTTACACCAATTCTTTTACAGACAGTATCCATGGCAGAAAGGTAGTCTGAGCTTCCAAAGAGTGGAATCTTATGATCCAAAGCCCACTCATTGAGCACTGATCTCGGTGTTTTAATGGAAGCAGACCAATTCACAGCTGATCCACCACCCACTGTTGATCCAGCCAATACCATAAATTTACCATCGACGGTCGATAAGACTCCTCCTGATTCGTATAGTTGAGTCAAGGAAGGACCTTCCAAGGATGAATATTCTTCGGGAGAAAAGTAGTCCCCTTTCTCAAGAACAACTACTTTCCGTCCGGAACTTGCAAGAACTGCAGCTGCAACTCCTCCACCACAACCAGAACCAACAATAACGACATCACATTCAATCTTGTAGTTTTTTCTGTCTTCTGTAACTTTGAGGCCTTTCTTGTTAAGAGATTGGATTAGGGTATCATTTGATTCATTTGAAGTTTCTACGATTCCCTTCTCAAGAGGTCTCTCCTTTTTGGGTTCTGATATGTTCTCATTGTTATCTACTTTATATCCCATTGCCTCCCATGCTGGGTTCTTTGAATTTTCATCAGTCTGTTGAGGAAAGAAAAAAAATTAATTCAGAAACTTGTAATTCACCTAATAGTGTACAAAAGTACCATGATAAAATATATATACACAAACACAAAATTTATTTGTAAAATATCAGCGAAACCCACTTTGGTTGGGTGGTAATAATGTAATATGTTTCTCCACAGGCGATACCAGGGTTCAAATCTTGTTCCATCCGGAAACAGTTTCAAGAATATCCAAACTCCACTGGGGATATCAGGGCTCAAATCACTTCAAACCTTGTAGGTTCGAAGAACGTGTAAACCTTCTGCTGTTTTATCATATTCCTAAGTCCTAACGATATTCTAATGAAGTCTTAATAGAAGAACCCCAATTTGGTTATCATATTACAAAGAAGATTGGTAGACACCCTCCCTATTAAAGAGACAACCCATGTTTTCTTCATAATACAAAAGTACGTCGTACTTTAGACTTCTATAAATTCTATTGCAAACTTACATGTGGAACCCACATGAAATGGATCCAAAGTATGATTCCTTTTACGAGGATACTTTCTTCTTGCAAAATAGACCATCCACATAAAATTGCGGATAACGTTATACTATTTCCACACTAACCAAAATTTTTCAACCAAAATTTTCAAATTCTAACTACACTTAATTTCTTAATGAGACCAAAACTTAATACGTCATATAAACAACTTTCGAGAAACTACGACATAGAAGAAATTAACACCTAAAAGGAGAAATTCCTACTTACATCTTTTGAAAAATTGCATTCGAATTATTCATGATGTTCTCATAAACAATATCATAATTCTAAGTTATACCACTGTTGGTTAGAGTATTTGGTCAATGATAAGAATCCGTCTTATCCCCAAATTAAAAATAACGTAAATAGAACTCGTGATTTTTCGAGATTTAACCAATACTATAAATGGGTTTTTGATATTCTTAAAGAGGCTCTAGAATCCATTATAAATTAAGCATTGAGGGAGGAGCAAGAACTCAAGAATAAACTACAACCAGGAAAACAAAAAGCAAAATTACCCACTAAAGTATCACAATTAGCAATATATTAGTAATAATTCATAAACTAACTTCCACTAAAGAGTTCATGATTATCTAAAAGGTACCTACTTCAAGTCTTTAATTCCCAATTTCAGATGAAAATTAGTAAATAAAGCAAAAGAAGTTAACCAAATTATGTTGACTTTCAAGCAAAAAAGATTAGAAGTTATGATAATTAAAATTTGAGGAGTAAAGAGAGACATACCATAGAGAGAAAAGTCAAGAAGCTCAATAGTTTTATCAAGACAAAGACAATCCTTAGAGGTTTCAAACACTTTCCTTGTGTCCATCTTTGCAAAATCTTCTCTCTATTTTCTAATGAAATTTCAGAGAAATGGTGAATGAAAGGAAAATCCCAACCAAAACAAACAGACCCACATAAAAGTAAAGTCCCCAATCTAGTTGAAAGTAACTTCAAAACCAATCTCACTATAAAAACAGCTTCTTTTAGTCCTCTCTTCACCAATACTTCTGCAACCTATTTTTTCTCTCAAGCAAAACATCAAACAATTAGAAGATAACTTACAGTATTCATTATAGAACTAAAAAAAAATCAAAAATTTGAACTTTAGAAAACAGAATTAGTACCTCATCAGGAATGGGTTGTTTAGAACCAGAAGAAAGGTAAAAAGATTGAAGAGATTCTAAGCTTGGTTGATCTTTTCCAATGGGTTTTGACAATTTTTGGGATTCTAATGGAAGGGGAGGAATTAAAGTTTCACAAATTGAAGTCAATGATTGAATCTCAGATGAAGAAAACCCATGATTATAGGAAGTTTTTCTCTTCCCTCCTCTTAATAGTGGATGAGGTTCTCTTCTTCTTACTACTTTCTCTTCATCCATTGTTGGAGTATTAGTTATGGGTCTTCTTCCTTTTCAGATATCAAATTGAGATATCATTGTTTGGTCTATATAAGTACATAAACAGAGAGACTAGAGAGAGAGAGAGAGAGAGAGGTGGGTAAGTGGGTTGGACTCTGAATAAGATAATATTTAGTTGTATAGAGAGAGAGAAAAACGAGGATGATTATAAAAAGCTAAAAACTAGAAGAATTAAGAAATAGCAATCTCAAGAGATGGTGGTGTTTAAAACAACAAAAATAGTTCAAAGAGGAGTAGGATTGAATTGGGGTCTAGTTTTTTAATGTTAAATAGTTAAAATTAGTTGGCAATAGAGTATTGGGTGAGTGACACGTGGAAAAAGTATGTAATATCAGCCGTAAATTTGTTTGGTTGTAAAGTAGATAAAATTTATGAGACTTGTAGTAATAATAAAGAAAGAAAAGGACACACAAATCTAGGAAGTTCGAGAGAGATTAGATAGAGATAGGGTGATTTAGAGCTTAGTCCAATTTCAAGACTATTTTAGATCCTAACAATCACTTTTTCATGAAAAAAATTTTAGTCTCAGTTCAACATAAAAAAATTCAGCTCTAACCTCAGCCTCTTTTGAGACCTTAAATTCGAATTTAAAATTTCCTAATTTATTTAGTAAGTTCGATTAAACAACATTGATTATAACTAATAATTGATTTAAAATTTTAATCTACTTTAATACGACTAAACAACAATAAAAGAAATAAAGATTTCTAGAAGGGGTTTCTTAGGTCTCGTGGTTGACCGTTCAACCAAACTTCTCGCGCTGCCCTAAGCATTCGTGCACCATCTTCGTCGAGAGACCTATCATCAATATTCATTTGGTCCATCCCATATTTTCGGTTCCTGTGTTCTTTATCTAATTGTAGAACCTTTTGTTGAATCCGTATAGCTTCTTCCATTGATGTTGTTCTCAGTTGGACTTCTTTGTGTGTCTCTTTTCCCTATATTCCTTCATCGACGAACTGTTGACTTCTTTGTTTTAGCAGTAGAATGTGTGGAATTTTCACCGACTCTTGCATTTACTTTGGCTTGTTTACGGTCAATTGGTCTTTCCTCCGATAGATTGGTAGTAGAATCTCTTTTTCCGGATGTTGACCCTCCTGGCATGTCTGCCATCCACTTGTTATGTGGCATCAAAATTTTGTAAACATGTTGGAATCTAAAGTCTTTTCCGGTTTGATTTTTTATTTTTTATTTTTATAAATTTGAAGTGCTATTTGTAGCTGAAATAATCAAAATTGAATGAGAAACTTAAACAAAAATTGGAAGACATTGGAGAGAAAAAATTGAAAGAGATAAAGGTTGAAAGAGATTAAGGGTCGGCTTGGGTTGGACTTGGGGGCTGAAAATTCAAATTACCAGCCCCAGACGCCCCAGGTTGGACTTGCTCTTATAATACATCATCAAGTCAACATTTGGTTGTCCAAGTGGTTAAAAGTGTTTGACATAAACTCTCAGTAATAACACTAATGTAAATTTGTTTTGAGGTTTTAACTAAATAGTTAAAATAATATTGAAAATGAGTAGGAAAACACAAAACATTTCATAATTATTATTGAATGTCAAAGAATATATAAAGACTAAAATACCCTTTTGTCATTTTGTATAACTAATTTTTCTTTTAAATTGTAAATCTATATGACTTTTTCTTGAGGTGTTAGATTGGTATGATATTCATATACTTAGCAAGGGTTTTTCATTAGCTTTCTACAAGATCCGCATTCAATACCTATTTCAAGAAAAAAAATCTGACCGTTTTTCTGCAAACAAAGTTTGCAAATGTAAATTACAAACTGCGATTGCAACATAAAACTCGCAAACTGGATTACAAGATGTAAATTGCAATCTTGATTTGCAAGCTAGGCTGAACGATATTAGCTTATCAAGATTGCGATTTACATTTTGCAATCCAGTTTGCAAGTTTTATTTTGCAATCGCAGTTTGTAATTTAGAATCCAGTTTGCAAATCAAGATTGGAATTTACGTTTTGCAATCCAGTTTGCAAGTTTTATTTTGCAATCGCAGTTTGTAATATCGGGTTTTAGATTTTGCAAAACTCGATTTACGAATCAAGAACAAAAAAAATGAAATTTGTTCTTCTTCCAATCTGAAAATTTCATCATCATCATCATCAAATAAATCTGATTGTACATCATCATCAGCATCATTCAAATCAGATTCACCATCCTCATCAAATGTATCCCCTAGTTGTTCTTCACAAGAAGTACTTTTTGCGACACTCAGAGTCTCGGTATTAATTAATATTATCGTCGTCTTCCACACGCAGACTCATAACTGTAAGTACACATTTTTATTTCTAACAAAATCTTTCCCCGCTTATCCAACAAAACTTGGCCAGTTGTTAAGTTTGAGCTAATACCTATAGTGTGGACTATGGGCTTTCTCTCAAATTGAGAGTCTTTCCCAAAGTAGGACTCACTCCCAAGGTGGGACTATCTCAATAAATAAATTAGTTGGTTTTTCTATAAGTTTGTTTATGATGATGCCCTAACACCATCTATATTTCTACAATTTCAGGGTTGATCTTTTAATACATTTATGCTATGCACAAAGATCATTCCACTACATAAATTATGATTTAATTGATTTGTGGGTGAGATGTAACACCTTAAGCAGATATTTTGTAAGATATGGTCTTGTAAAATAATGGGTTTTTTCTCGTTAGACTCTCTAGTTTGTGACTAGTTCTCTGTCTAACTCCCTAATTTATTTATTTATTTTTTTTTGCTGACAGAACTCCCTAATTTATTGAAAAGGCTAAAATGAGCTTCTTTTGTAGTTTTCAGTGTTTTAATAAAAAAATCAAGCTTTATCTCTCCTAAATTATCTCTTTTGTCCTTTTTTTTATTTATTTTCGATTGAGCCCCTTGTCTTAATCTCTTCAAATTTCAATCGATCTTCGTCTTCTCTCTGATTTTGTTTGAAATTTCCGGAGTATCTCTATTAACGGAGGTCCTCCTAGAGAAAAAGAAAAAATTTGAAATTTAATATTGTCTTATTATCGAATTTAAAAGAAAAAAAATAATAATCTCCATTAATAGAGGTTCTTTTAAAGAGAAGAAGAAAAAGAAAAATAGTCTTTTAGTAAAAAAAAAAACATTGGACAGTACAAGAAGACGACTATATTGACATTTTTGATGAACTATAGAGTCAAATGAGAAACGGGCAAATTAGGAGGCCAAACAGAAAATAACCCTAAATAAAAAGAGTTAATTTCTATTTGGCCCCCTTCTTTGTGATCAGCTTCCTTTATGGACTCCTATTTTCTGTAAATTCAAATATGACCCCTTATTTTTATGAAAATGTCCTAACTATCCTTCCTTTAAATATTTTTTCAAAATAAAGTTAAAAAGAAAACATAAATTCCACCTCACTTCCCTCTCCACCACTTATCTCTCTCCAACTCACCTCTCTCTTTCTCTCTCTCTTCAACTCACCTCTCTTTCTCTCCAACTCACCACTCTCTTCTCCGATGAAGGTCGCCGGCCGGAAAATTTTCTGGCCGGCAACCCTCAAACTATTTTTTTTTCCTCTCATATCTCTCTCTATAAACTCTGGCGAAGGGAGTTCCCTTCGTCAGAGTTCAGGTCTGTTGAAGAACAGACTTATCTGGTATGTTCTTCAACAGACCAGAACTCCGGCCAAGGGAACCCCCTTCGCCGGAGTTTTTAGAGAGAGAGAGAGAGATGAGAGAAAAAAAAATTAGTTTGAAGGTTGTCGGCCGGAAATTTTCCGGCTAGCGACCTTCATCGAAGAAGAGAGTGGTGAGTTGGAGAAGAGAGTGGTGAGTTGGAGAGAGAGAGAGGTGAGTTGGAGAGAGAGGTGAGTTGGAGAGAGATAAGTGGTGGAGAGAGAAGTGAGGTGGAATTTATATTTTCTTTTAATTTTATTTTGAAAAGATATGTAAAGGAAGGGTAGTTAGGACATTTTCATAAAAATAGGGGGCCATATTTGAATTTACAGAAAATAGGGGTCATAAAGGAAGCTGGTCACAAAGTAGGGGGCCAAATTAACTCAAATAAAAAATCAATTTGCCTATTTTCATTCATGGATTAAGAGTTCTTTTTATTGTCTAAAAGACTATAGGTCTATAACCACTCATCCTTATTAATCTCTCTCTCTCTTGCTTTGCTACGACTCCATTCGTTATCTCTGTTCATATGCAGTTAAAATGTATATATCAAGATCAAATGTTCAAACAATTTCACTTTGAAATATTTTCAATAAAATTTGAACCGAAGATATCATTTTACAACACTGTGGTTGATAATTGAGTATTTTGTCATTCTTTTAGAGTTGATAGTTGAGTATCTGTTAATTACATATATGTTCACTACGTAGTTGGCTAATTAAATTTTAAGAAATTCGGTCGAAGATCCAATTTCAAGTTTTTAAAGTTAAAAAACAACTTATATATTAATTCGTTAAAAAACTATACATGTTTGGTTAAAAACCTAAATATTTGTGTTTGTTAGATTAAAAATTCAAATGCAACCAACGCAAATATTCTTATAATTTGTTGCATCTCTTTTGCAAATTAGTTGCAAATCTCTTGCAACGAGTTGTAAATTTTTATACAACAAACTCACAGTTTATCATACACTTTCCATATTTTTCGACAGTATTTTCATGAAATTTTATGAGAAAAATATATACTATGAATTGTCAGTTTGTAACTTACAATCTTGAATTGATTCTTCCACCAAAGTTCCATAACTATTTGTATCCTTCATAATTGGAGGAAGAATCAATCGAGAAATAATAATAGTTATTCTCTTTAAATAATAATAGTCACAATTAGTGGGGATAAACATCTTCATTTTTATATTTAACATTACATACGTAAATATTTAACTCTACAACGAGAGGCAGATATTCAATATTGTATTAGAATAGAATATGCAAATAGGTTCATCTAATTGTTAATGTGAAGAAGAACAAAATGTCATGTTAGCTAATTAAAAATAAATGTCTTTTTCGCCCCTTGATTTGTCTAATTCATAGTTTGATTCTCTTTTTCAACAATTTCACGCGTGAATTGTTATGTATTTTTTCTAAACTACGCTAAATGTTTTTGTTTTTAATTTTTAATTTTGACTTTGTATCTCCCTTATTATAACTTATTATGATGGTAAAATTATAGTAGTAAATAAGTTGTACATCTTAATTCTGACATATTGCTCTTGACAATACAGTATTGGAAAGAAGAAGATAAAGAAAACATGAAGTTTGAGGCACTACATACTTCCAAAATCCTGGATTTTTGTTACATAAACTGTTGAACTGTTTATGGCATTTAGCCTTATTGATAAGGTTCTGGGTAACAAAATTACAAAACCATGACACTTACCCATCTCCATTGACGGAAGTTTGGATGGATGATGATTTTTCATAACCTATGAAATAGAAGAGTTCTAAGGGAGGACTACCATCTGCACTTTAGTAGTCTCGTTCTTGAATAATTTTTGTTTCCACTAAAATTTAGGACCGACCCAAACAATTTCGAGGCCCGAAGCCAAGTTAAGAATCTGCCCTTTCAGGGTACAAATGGAAAGTACAAGCAAAATAAATCATTTTGCTTGAGGGCAGATTCAAACTTCCGACTATCGTCACTCAATCCACGTCCCTGACCACTGAGCTACAGGTTGATTTTTTATTTGAAAATTTTATTCTAGTGTTATCTATTTGAATCGGACTAGTCTATTAAACTCTATACAAGAGGCCCCTCAAGTATGTCGGGGTTTGGGCAGCCCCCGCCAATAATCAAGATTTCTTACACCAATCTATATTGAAGAGGGTTAATGATAAGGGTTATTTCCCGATTAGTCTTCTAAAGTGTGATCGGATTCCTGCGTGGTCCCCAAAAATACCACACTGTCGAACTGACATCTTTTTCCATCTTTCCGTTCACGAGTAGTTACTGTCACTTTTTCACTTCCTATTTTACCCTTACGTTGTCAAGCGTCTTGTCAGGTTATCATTTCGTTTGGTAGCATCCCCTACCAATGCTAATAATTACCAAATATTATGAGAAATGCCTTCACCAATCCAATGGTTGTGATCCCAAGTCCCGGTTGATTTTCAAAAAGTAAACTTTTCTCAAATCACTTTTTGCTTCTATCTCTTCTCTTCTATCTCCTGTCTTTTTTATTTTTTGATCTATCTTCAATCGCCTGCTTCGACTGTTTTTTTCTCTCATTCGAAATCTTCCCCATGGGTTGGCCAGTCGAAAAAGTCATATATGTGAAACTCCATTGTGGTGGTAAATGGCTGCAAATTACAAATTTTCTCTATGTTCTTACCGAGAGCACTTCAGGGGAGAAGAATTTGTAATTTTTGTTGCAGATACCATTTCAAACGATCTTACAAGAAGATACTGAAAATTGCTTGTGAGGCGTTTAAATTACCAGAAGGAGAACTCTTGTTAGAGAGCGGTACTATTGCTCAGAGCAAGGGGTTTTATGGTGTGCTTTCTAAAGATTTTGAATTCGAAATGTTGTTCTAGAAGGCTAGAGTGCATCTAGACGGAGGGGAATACCTTCATTTCTTCGTGGAAATTTAATATCCAAAGTTCTCTCTTCCTCCCTCACCTCAACCCATTCTCTATCTTGAGTGGGGAAAACTTCCTAGGGAAGAGTTGTTTGGTTGTTGTTCAAGATGCTAAAGACAGATGACGGAGAAAAGAAGAATAAGACGAGATAATAGGGTGCAACAAAGGAGAATCGAGAATATCTCTACCATTATGGGTGATCGGGTGAGGAACATAGTTGTTACATCTAGAACAATGAAAGAGAAGGGTTGAACAAAGTGCAATTCTCATGCTAGGGCTTGAATAAACAGGAACACATGTAGAAATCGGAATAACCGTTAAAAGGGGCCAAATGGGAATTGAAGATTCAGAGGTCCAGATGGAACTGATATGAAATCTGAAGATTCAAGGGTCCAATTGGGAACTAATACAGAGATGGGATGTGCTTCTGTAGGGGGCCAAATGGGAAATGAAGAACTAGGGTAAGAATATGGGAAGGCAGAAGCGCGCCAAACGCTTATCGACTTAATCCCGAATCCGATCAAAGATCTCAGTCGGTTAAGATCTTGAGTATTTAAGTAACTTGGGCTTCAAGAGTCTTCAAGGGAGGAAACATCTCCTAAAGATCTAATAACTCGAAAACCGAATCTATCGAGAATCGTCGATTAAAGGTAATTCCTAAATATCAAAGATACAAGATTACACTAATGAGAGATAGGGTGAAGTGGAAGAGAAAGAAAAAGGTGATGTGACATTTATGCCTTTAACTTTTTTGAGAAATAATTTCATTTTGGACCCCAAGGGTACTTCTGGAAAAAAATTTGGCTCTTGGGGGCCAAATCGAATTGTCGGATACTTATGGGGGTCAAAACGGTGAGTTGGTCACAAATTGGAGGCCAAAACAGAATTAACCATTTCTTTTCTTTTTCTTTTTTTTGTAGCTTTTGTAGTCCATTCTTTAGTGTTGCAATATATTCCAAGACACATGGGAATCATGTGACTCCAAATCCTAATGAATGTGCTTGTGGAGAGGTAATTTCCCATTTGCCCCCCACTATCAAACAATCTTATTATGTGTTCTTTCTCATTTGGCCCCTTAAAACATATTATTTCTCCTTTTCCGCAACCATTTTATGTTGTTAAGCCCCCAACCATGTCAAAGGCTGGAAGGTCGACCTAGGAAAGAAAAAAAGGAGGGAGCCTGATGAGAGTAGCGGCAATAAACATTCTTGCAGTACTTGTGGGAATTATGGTCACAACATGAAGTCATGCAACTTCAAGCTCAGCTACAACTACATCTAGAGCAACTTCAAGTTCTACTGCATCTATCAGACTAGCAATGGTGTAGCTTCAAATTCTACCGCAGTACCTTCAACTAACCGTGGAAGGGTCGTGGAGGATGGAGAGCTGCAGGATGGGGTGGTGGAAGGGGTCCAAGGGGAGGTGGTCTTAGACGACCAACTAAGACCCGACCCGAATCGACCCGACCCGGACCGACATAGAAAACAGGTACCCGAACCTTGCTGAATTCCCACACCTAGCTAGGTTCCTTTCCTAAAACCTCCCTAAAACCCAACACCCCCTTTTCTCGCTCAATCTGAGAAAAGGGGGAAAAACTCCCACCAAATGGCTCTATCTCCCAGAATTCAATTTCACAAAATCGGTTTGTTAACTCACTTTTCATTCTCCCCCCCATTTTTATACTTCTTTATATCTTCAACTTCTTACTGAGTTATTATGTAATTTGAACAGGATTTCTGGAACAAAGAAGGAATTTCTTTTCTTTCTCTTCGTTTTTCACTAAATTTTCTTCTTCTTCTTCAACAAAGACTGGAAAGTCAGATAAATCTAAGAAATCAGCAGAAGCAAAGGAACAGAGAGTATCAGCTGTTGAATCTTTTGTCAGAAAGTAAGGGTTTCTTTTAATCTTTTGTGAATAAGTTTGTACAAGTTTCATCACTTCCTTTCTTGGGTACCCAAACAAATTTGATGATGAATTTGTGAAATATGATGAGTTGGGGTTTTAGTTTATGCCCTTCCTCTAGTTTTGGAAATTTTCCACTTTTGAAATTTTCACTTTGTTAGTTTGAAATGAAATGAAATTAATTGCAGTCATTTGGAATTAACTTATACTTCATTAATAACTAAGTAGTTCTTCTTCTTCAACTAAACTTATACTTCATTTATAAGAACAAGAATAAGTTCATTTTAGCTTCCTTATAGCCTATTCGGCTGGGCAGGAGAACATATCCCTCTCCGAATTAGGGTTTCAATTACTACTTTGTAGCAATGAAGTAAATCTAATTGCTCTTTGTAAAACATCGATACTCCTTTTCACTACTTATCGTTGTCCGGGTACTTCGATACTAGGATACTAATATATGTTACTCCTGTCAAATGTCAATTTTCTTTTCACTTGAGTAGGTATGACGCGCGTAATTTTATGTACATCTTGTGCATGTAAGGAAGAAAGAGTACCACTCTAGGTTGGCGCCTTCAATAGGTACAATCTGAGAGGTTTGGTGGGTTACAAGTAAAAAATGATGAACTTGGTAACAATGTCAATGAAAGAGATATACGTGTACGGCTATATCAGTATTGGCCTCTTTCACTCACCCTATGTGGCAACTTATACTAGTGGCAAATAAGATACCCATACCGGTGCCTGTTCTATAGTGTTTAATATCTGTCTTCTAGTAAGTCGCAAGCACATACAGTAAAAAGGTGTTGAGAAAAATGTATATTCTTCAAAGTGACACTGCTCCTACCGATTTTTGTATTCACATCATAACCACGTGCCTATGTTTCCATTTTAACTGTTGTTACTTGAACATTTGCCATCAATGTATATTGCAGTTTTTATCGGATCATGTTAGGTTGCAAACCTAAGTCTAAGGTTTTTCCCGAGAGATATTTGGAAACATTCACATAGAAGTGACTGACCCCGAATTGCTTAACTGTGGTACCAAGGCGTCATTTCAAACATTCCAGTTATGAAGGCAAACTCTTCGCTAAATCGAAGAACTCGGGCATTCTTATATCTTCCCACAAGTGTCCTAAAATCAACTTAATAATAACCAATTGCACCGATGCTCTAAACTGCAGAAATTTTGTATGCAGTTTTATCCTTTGTTTTGTATCTAATACAGCAGTACAGAGTCTACAGACTAATATTATAAGCTATACAACACTCTCAGTTACAAAGCTATACATTTCAAATGACGATTTTGTAAGGCGGTGAAGTGTCAAGCTTGAGTGATCAATGCAGTTGTTTACCTGAAAGGCCATTTAGGACTTGCCATGTAGAGAGAGTTATGTGAGAAGTTAATCTTAGGCCTCGTTATTTTTTTGTAAAGAAACCGCTGAGGCAGAAAAATGCTTTTTATACATTGTGCACTTATATTAAAGGAACTATCTTATATTTCTCTGATTTTGTTAAGTTGTACAATTGAAGTAAATTAAGGACTTAATGTTAGGGTTCCTACAATATCTTATCATTTGATAAACCAACAGGCACATATCTGGGTTAAACAATGATTCCAATTTTGTGTGCCTTGCTACATATACCTAGGTACATGCAAAGACATCCAGGGGTCTTCCCGAAAACAACAGAAGTCCAAAACGGAGTGGGGGTATCATATTACCTTCTGAAAGACATCATTAAAGAACTGAAAGGAAGGGTGCTTAGCGGTTTCAAGATTCAGGAACAAAGTTCACTTGAGAAATTAGATGTGGTGGAAGATACACCGGCTTCTAAGACTAGAAACGAAGTCCAAACTTCGGATATCGATCAGCTGAAAAGTCGAGTTCAGCCATTGGAAGGTGAAACCCAACCTCTCCTTGAAAAAGATACTTCGTCAACACTAACTCATATCGCAGAGGATAAGTCTTCTGGGTCTAATGTTATATCTGAAGATCAAGCAGATTGTGTAAAGCTAGTTGAGTCCAGAGATGGAAGTGGGTATGAGACAAATCTCAACCCGGTTTTTGCTCATAAATCAGAGGATAGATCTTCTAGGAGTATACTTGAATCTGAAGATTATAGTGTTAAACTTGTTGAGTCTGGAGATGTTGGTGAGTTTGAGACAAGCAAAGAAATTACAGCATATGCGCCTTTACGTCAGATGTCTTCAGCTGAAAGTGGAGAAAACTCATTAAAATGCAATGCTAGAACTTCTCAACCTCCCAGTAACATACCCTCACCAAATTATGGGGCGGTAAAACCTGTGAGGTTAGTTGATTTTTGTAGGAAACAGGAAATGGAACAATCAATAACTCATGAAACGCCTTCAGATATCTTGAACAATTCATCAAGTGCTGTTACTACAGCAAATGGCATAAAAGGTTTGCTCAACCGAGTCAAGGAACTCAATGCAGAACCTTCTCGCGGTGGGACTTTAGTTGAAAATAGAGAGTACTCATTCAAAATTAAGGCTAAAGCTTCTCAGTCTCCCAACCACATGTACACATCAAATTCGAGGGCGGTAAAACCTGTGCAGTTAGTTAATTTTTTTACAAAACACGAAAGGAAACCATCAATAACACATGAAATGCCTTCAGATGTCTCGAAGGATTCATCAAGAGATGTTACTTTAGAGGATGACCTAAAGGGTTTGATGGCCCAATCCAAGGGACTTGATGCAGAACCTTTTGGTAAGAGGACTTTAGCTGAAAATGGAGAAAAATCATCGAGAAATAAGGCTAAAACTTCTCAGACTCCCAATGACATAAACTCATCAAACTCTGGGACGGTAGAATCTGGGCAGTCAGTTGATATTTTTGTGAAACAGAAAATGGAACCATCAATAGCACATGACACGGCTTCCGATAACTCAAAGGATTCATCAGGAGATGTTACTGGGAAAGATGTCATAAAGAGCTTGCTTGACCGAGTCAAGGGACTCAATGAAACGTCGGACATCAACTCTCTGAGACATATTAGATCTGAAAGTAAAAATCAGGTAACAAATGGAGGCTTTGTGAGTAACAATAGGATTGAATCACATCTACATGGAGGTTTGAAAAAGTTAGATACCCAAAAACAACAAAAGTCAGTCGGCGAAACCTATAGAACTGGCATGCTTAAGAACCATATCCTGGACAAAATACATAAGACAGAACCACAGGACATTCATTTATCTCACGTAACACAAGAGAAGGATAACGGCACCTCAACTAAGAAGGATGATTTTGTTAACCAGAACGTATCTAACTCACTGGATGTGAATGAGAAAAGTCCCGCGGACCCAACACCATTTGAGGCATTCGTTTTTGAGACCTTGAGTGGTTCTGATCAGGCAAGTAGACCGGATAAAGAAGCTCCCGATTGCAGAAAAGCTGAACTAACTATTAGAACTCATAATCTGAATAAGGGAGCACCACAAGAGAGGAGCACAATCCCAGTCCTATTTACAGAAAAGGGTAGAAAGGATCAAACCAATCTATTGGTCAGGTTCTTGCCAAAATCATTAAATGCAACAGAGATTCGGAATGCTTTCAAAGGATGCGGTCCCATTGCTGAAATTCGCTTTATTCAGTCGAAGAAAGAAAGCAAGTTTCAGGATGCTTACATATGCTTCAACGTGAGCACTCTGCAATTTAACAATATTGCTCTCTGTTTGGCTCTGTTCAATTGCTTGACTGCCATTTTTTTGGGTGCAGAACAAGGAAGGCTTCCAAATAGCTCGTGATAAAACTGGTGTAGTTGTGGGTGATGCAGATGTTGCCGTGAGTTTTCCAGATCCATCGACAAGTTTTGCTAATAAAATCATAGTCCCGGAGCTTGTAGGGGATCCTGAAGTTCCAATTACACTACTCGGGAACCCAACGCGAACCATTGCTCTCAAAAGCTTACCTCCTGATATTGCATTACACCAGTTGAGAGAAACTTTCTCCTTTTGTGGGAGGGAAATTTCTGGCTTTTATTTCGATCCTTCATCTTCTGTTGCTTATCTTGAATTCGAGGTACGCTTACGTATGACCTTCGTAGTGTTTTCGTTCAAGTTAAGACTTAAAACTTAGGTCGTAGTTAGAGTAATTGTGGGCTCATGAACTTAAATCATTTAGATTTTGTTCCATACTGTTTCTCTTGTATACGGTCAATGTGTTTGTTATGCACTCATTTACACGCGCTGATGGTTGTGAAGTAAAAATAATGTTATTCTTGTTATTTTGAGATAAGTTAAATAAGCACCACCAAGGTATAATTAGGGACGTGAATAGTTGCAAAAGTTGACAGGATACAAGGCGTGCCTAAAACTGACAGGGTTTGGGTTCCATTTGCATTTGCTAAAAAGTAAGCGATTATTAGTTAGTACATTCGGATATTATCTTTCCTACTCACATGGTTTCACAAATATATCTTATCTTATTTGGGACATAGAACATTAACATCCTGAACACGATAATAGTTTATTAGGGTTTTATAGTTTCATTGTAAGTACTAACAGGTTAACACATTTGTTTCTTTGATAGACCGAGGATGCAAAGGAGAAAGCACTAGCGAAAGCTTCTGTAATTGTATCGGGAAAGGAGATCTCTCTTCTTAGAATTGATACGCCATTCACTACAGTCGTCAGGATCACTAATAGTACGTCAGAAACTAAAGAATCAGATGTTCACATGACTTGCAGTTTGCATGGGGAAGTCAAAAGATTAACTCGAAGAGGTCATCATACCTTCGATGTGCAATTCAAACTTGCCGAGTGGCCAAACATGGTGAAAATTCTCAACAGGTATAACACAAAAACACATATGTACTTTTCGTAAACTTTTATCGAATGATTTTCTAATATTTTCGTTTATGTATTTAACAGTTTAAATGGACTGGTAGTAAACAACGGAAAGTGGATTGCTCAACCTGCAACTGTAATTCCAGTTGAAATACTCCAAGCCCTCTGGAGTAATCAAGATGGAAGAAGACAGGTATGCTCTCTCATGCAGAATCTATACCGAAAACTTGGAGAAAGTCCCATAGACACCCCTGAATTGAACAGTCTTATAGATCAATACTCTACGGAGAGGACATAGAATCGATTTTTTTTGGGTGAAAGGATTGACATATCTAGTCGCTCGATTATATTCTAATCTCAACGGACGGAAATGAAGAAGTCTTTCTTGAGGGAGAGTTTTCTTTTTCGGCCTTAACATTTATTTTGCAGGCTAATTATAGTTAATCTCCATCAGAGTTACTGATTTGTTAGGGTAAAGTTAACTTCAATTTTTTAGGGTTTTTTTATCCAACAAATCAGTATTACAAGAAATCTAATGAAGTGTTTGAACTAACAAGCTTGTGGATATAAAAATTCAGTAGAGCAGAATATCAGAATTTAAGTAAAAGGCTTTCTGCTTGTTCTTTATTTTCCTGGTTTATGATGAAGGTGCCCTCTTATTTGCATGGATAATTATATAGAAACCAAATATTTCCTCATTAAATCCTGATTGTCCCTATTTCATAAAAAAAAAATCCTGATTGTCCCTATTTCATCAAAAAAAATCCTGATTGTCCCTAGACCCTAGTGGCAGATTCGGATATTTTGTGAAAGGCTGGTAAATAAGTTATAAGTGTCGGGTTGTGCGAAAGGGGCATGACTGATTAATGTTTAGATTTAATTTCACGCAATATGAAAAGTTAATTTCGTTATGCTGGTTTGTATTGATTTAAATTTTTATGAATCTTCTTTAATCAATTCCTGAGACTTTCTAACTCTCTAAATTGAGCAGAGTAGATTTTAGGTTTTTCTTAGTAGGTTTTCAGTTTTTCACTGTCATGTTTAGGCAGAGTCAAAATTTAACTACTCCTTTTTATATTCAACATAATTATATCTTGTTCATATCATTTATTCGTCATGTATATTATAAAATTCAATATTTAAATGTGTAATGTTAGATAATTTGGAAAGATATTACATCAACGAATTTCGCGTCAAAATCATATAAAATTTACTTTTTTTTGTTGAAAGCCTATAATATTTCCTCCTTAAACTTTTACATTCTTAAAATCAACGATGTTAAAACTTCCACTCCCACTTTGCTCAATACTAGTCCACTGCCATCCAACCACGAGACTGCAGAATAGATTGTGATTCCTCGGATGTTAGGGTTTCTTGCAACATTTAACTAATTCACTTGCAAAGAGTATAGACGAATACCCTCTAGTCCTATATTGCGACATTTAACTAATTGACTTGCCTAGTATCCACAAATACTTTCTAGTCCCTTGACTAAGATTTCGGCATACCAATACAGAATCAAAGCAATTGATGACAACAAAAACTCTGCAAATCGCATTTACCACCACATCTCAGAGTAATTAACAAAGACCCCAGCTACAAGAATCAGCATCCAAAAGATTGTTAGAAACTCTCAACTGTTTTACCGAATTGCTCGAGTTAATTTCAAAACTGGTCAAAATAACAATTGACAAAATATCCAAAACAAAAAAAGATTTAGAAGTTAAATGTCTAAGCACTCTGCTTCTTCAGCTTTGATAGCTCTTGCCTGATCATTCCACCTCTCTGCCAAACAGTACAAAACTCGTTAACTGGTGACAATTTTAACTATACTAGTATCAAGATAAAAGAAATTCCTAGCAAGATACTTAGAGCAATCAAACAATGAAGTCTGTGATCAGATTCTCAGTGAAAGTGAAAATCCATGAATTATAGATATTTGGTCAAATTTAGGGTCTGGGCCACGGGCCACCTGCCAGCTTACCATTCCAAAAAACACAATGAAGTCTATAACCTTTCATTTTTTTCCTCTTAGTTAAAACCCCTAAATTCTCATAATGATCTACTAATTTGACATAGTAAAACGAAAAATGCATAAGCGGTATTTTTGATATTGCACAAAAATTCTATGGCGTGTCAAGGGATAGCTTTCCTCGGATATTCAGTTGGCTCTGTATTGTAGGACAAAAAAAGCATCTGTCAAAGGAACAATTCATGGCGCAAACAATTCTTAACAGATGAATCATTAATATTTCATTTTCAGCTACTAAATGCCATCAACTGAATAAGGATTGTTTTGCATTTTACTTCGGAATAGGAACACAAGGAATTGAGTTTAACTGACACACTATATGAAAATATTCCTAACGAAGAATAGAATAGAATATTAACAACTTGGTGTCGGAACTCAGGACCACATTACTTCCTACACAAAAAACACCAGCACTCAGGCTCCCAAAGTGGAAGCTCGGAAAATCAGATGTGAAGTACTCATTTTTGGACCACTTTGCAATTAGTAACCAGTTTAGCTCACACGGGGAGGTGTTCGAATTAGAAAACAAGTTGGTTTACGTCAGCGCCATATTAGTGTTAAAAGACAGAAAAAATAAACTTTTCATTACGTACCTTGATTTTTGCTAACATAATTTTGAACCTATCGAAGTCGTTAAGAGCAGCTCTTCTCTTCTGCACAATCAACTTTCTGCCCCAAGAACTACTTTCCCACTTGTTCTTGACATCTAGTAATAACAAAACAATTTGTTTCAGATAAACAATTTATAACCGATCATGTTAAAGTGAATCAAATTCTGGAGTCAGATAACCAAAAATATCCCTTCTTACCTGCAGCTTCCATGGCCTCCTTAAGAATTTTCTTCTTCGGAACTCGGGGAATATCAATCTTGATGTCGGTAAGTGTTAGCCTCTTGAAATTCATTTGGCTTCTCACCATATCAGGTGCATCAACAAGAGCCTGTAAATATAGATTCACTTAGAAAATGAAGCTTATAAACCACGGTGGTGTTCGTTTCCTTCTCTACGTCTGACTCTGGATCTGATAAGTCCGAACCTAACTTGTTTTAGTTAGGGGTACAACTGTCATTTCAAGATGATTACAGGACCCAAATCAGCCAATAGATGTGGCAGATACACGAATTAGACAAAAAACAGGCATCCTAAAATTGAACCCCAGTCAGACCAGTCAGACGTACCACACACAGTTAGACAAAGAAACAAGCATTCTACAATCAACCCAAGTCAGACCGTTCAGATGTGGCAGACAAACAAGTTAGACAATAAAACAAGTAATCTAAAATCAACCCGAGTCAGATCTGTATTTAACAAAAAAAACAAACACTACCTATGGCAAAATGCAGCAGATAAATCAAGATGGTAATCAAACCCTAGAAAATTTGAGTAATTTTAATCGACAACAAGACACAACCTTTTATCAAAACCTAACCTTCACCTAAGCTTTTCCTGATCAAAATTACTCCATTTTTTTTTCAGAAACCTAAGAAAAAACAAGCCTTTTTGCTTCATTTCTATCTTCTTAAAGTTATAAAGTTGGGGAGATTATGAAATCTTACTCGATTTTGATCGATAACATCGACAATCACAACAAGCTGACCATAATCCTTTCCATAATTCACAAGAGCAACTCTTCCAATCTCCACGTATCGCTTGAACGGCTATATTCATTATAACAAAAACCAAAAAACCAGAGTTAAAATCTGAAGATCTAACTGAAACCCTAAACTGATAGAATGAGAGAGAAAAATCAATCAAAAAACTAGTATGACTTACCATTTTCGAAGATCTAAAGAACGAGTTAGAGAGAGAAAGAGTGACTGAGGTTTTTCTTCACAGATTGAAATTAGGGTTCTTTTCTTTTTTTATATCGCGCATCAATCCTGCGATAAGATTTTTTTTTCGATCGTTCGATTATTAGGGTTCTTTTCCTTGGGACTTACTATACACACCAACGAGTACCCGAGCCCAGGCCCATTTAATTTGTTGGGCCGGTCATATAGCATGCTCGGGGCTTCGGGGGCCAGTTGGGCACGTCTTGAATACACACAAAAACACGGCCTTCCTTTGGTAATGGGTTGTAGGCCTAAAGATATGAACTTTACTATAAGCACCAACTAGTGTTAGAGCTCGGCCCGTTTAATTTGTCGGGGTGGTCCGCTTACCCCCTTTCGAGTTTGGGCATCTGTAGGCCACGATAGTCCCGAGGAAAGAAATTGTGTTTTTTTTTAATTAAAACCACAATTACATTCATAAGCGAAAACAATCCACAACATTACATGGTATGAGAATTTTTATTCCTCTGAGAACTACATGAGGGTTACATAAGTAAAGTTCTATACAGAACCTTCGAATGTAAAGTGCCTCATGAAGGGAAACGAATTGTGTTGTGATTTTTGAGCTCACGGATTAAAATTTTTGCTGCTGCCCGCCCCATTTTGTTTGTTATTTTATTCAATTAATACAAATCATCTAATTTTATTTGCTATAAATTAGGAATAAAACAACTAGGATATAAGTATATGGTAGAATCGAAGACGTAAGAAACCTAAATACACTTCCAAAAAAAAAAACCTAAATACACATTAAAGTCAACGTGTGAAAGAACAATTTGTACACTCACACTTTAAATTCTTGCTTTTCTTTATAAAGTTTATTTACCACGGAGGATTCCTTTTTAGCAAGTGAAAGTTCTTCCTTAACGTTTTCGAATCCAAACAAGGATATAAAGCAAGTGAAAGGCTATAATGAAACAAAGTATGTTCTCATTAAATTTCAAAATAATTTTTCTGACCAACCACCCAATATTTGGTAACTCTTTCGAAAGATAACGCTGATAATATAATTCAATCTGCTAAGGATAATTGGTTAACCCGCTTACAACATTATGGTTTTCACACCTTTAGCCAAAATATTCGTTGAGTTAAATATTCAACTCAGTTCACCATTTATTTTGTTAAATAATCTATCTTGTGCTCTTTAACTTATACGTTACTTTTTAATTTGAAATTTTAAAACCATATTGTTAGTGATGTCAGTTTCGATTTAAATTGTTGAAGTTGGAAAAAATCAACACTCATCATGTGGTAGCAAGACCCCTTCTATTGAAGGAGAAGGAAGATTGCTCGCTATGGCACATTTTATCTATGTTATACGTGTCAACAAAGTTTCCAATAAACCTTTAATGACTTTCACATTTTTACCCATATATCATTTTCAAAAGTGATTAGTAATTAGCATATAATAGTTTCCCAATTCCATGAGCCAAATTGTTTATTTATCATTCCATAAATGTAAATGCTCTTTAGGGACACCTCTCACTCTCTCTCTCTCTATATATATATATATATCCATCATTGTTTTCCTAAATCCCCGGTTGTCTTTTTAATTGGCTTATTTCTACATATGGAGATGGAGTCAGAGAACGTCTTACTTCTTGTGTTTTTACATATAGAGACAGAGGACGTCTTATTTCTTGCGTTTTTAGTAATATTTCATATTTCCTTCCATTTAAGAAGTATTTTATTGTACATGATATTATTTACTTTTAGGTTTTCTAACATATCTGTGTTATAAATAAATTATTTTTTTCATAAACTTGTCTATTATTTTGCCGCTTCTTTTATTTTTGTTTTACCGGAAATTGTTTTTTTACTAGAATTTGTTTTTACCAAAATGAATCCACAAATGAATTGATTTCCTAAAATAACCCTCTCTAGGAATAATCAACTCTACCTCCTTATAAATATCTCATGCCCCATTTACTTGTAGCATTGAACTTTTGAAACCATGTCTGCAAGAAACTATAGACGCTTCAAATCACGTTTTAGCACTGAGCATGAACAGCCACCACTACCAGCTGAGCCACCATCTCCACAACCACCACCACCAGAACTTATCACAGATAAACATCTCTTTTTAGCTGGTTGGATGGCTCATGAGTTTGTGACTAAGGGTACTCTACTAGGTCAAATGAGGGATCCAATTAGAGCCTCTGCAGCCAGTAAGCAGGCATCAACCTCATTGAAGGGTGATAACAAGCAAGAAATCAGGTACAAGGAGGCGACCCAGTTGTTGATGATGAAGGATGGAGGTGTTAAGATACCTGGTATTGTTAATCCAACTCAGGTTGGGAAGTGGCTTCAAAATTGAATAGTTAATGTATAAGATTTATGTAGTGATTCAAATGTCTGAATCTGGATCTGACTCAAATGTATGTGTGTTTTACATTTTAAACATAAAATTGTCACATGTTTTTATCTGTTTTACAAAATCAGATCTTGAAACATTTTTATAATCAATTTCAGATATATTTTATAGCTGGAATATTTGGGGCTTTGATGAAGGTGGTGTTTGTTTTCCCTCATTGTCTTAAATGAGAATCCTCTTTTTTAGATGGGCAAAAAATCAATCCAAATCGAACATCCAGATAAATAAACCTATCGAGTTAGAAGATGTATATTTTTGTAATTTGACTCGCTCACTCAAGTCCATTTATACCTGGAAGCAAATTTCTGATATGACTTGTGTGAGAAAAAGACACACTTACTTGTGTGATAAGTAATGTTTGGAGTCTTGCAAGAGCGATCTTGGGCCAAAACGAGCAAACCTTGTTTAGACCACCAAATTTAGGGGCTACAATGGTAAGGGGCGTATGTCGATTTTCTCATAGTTGAGGGTATATAGGGGTGAGAATCAACCCCAAGAGCCCACTACCCCGCTGAAACTCTCAAGTTCGATGGACTAATAAACTAGCCGAAACCCGACATGCGCACTACTTGCCCGACCCATTTTATTTTCATGGGCGGACTAAACACCCTTTAATTTTGCTTACCCGAACATTATGCCTGCAACATTAAGTAGGAGAAAGAGAACATGTTCATGCCCAAAGACCATGCACACTTGTTTCTTCATCTTGTTTATCTCCTCAGTCGTTAAATCATCTCATCCAAACTCAAGTTGATGTTTTAGTACCCACAGGGAATTCTCTAATCGTCTGGTTACGTGACTGGCAGGAAGCCCATAAAGCACGTCACCTTTCACTACCCATGGTGAATTTGGTGCAAGATATTTTTGTTTTTGCTTGGTCTGAACTCGTCCTAGGAGTCTATTGTTGATACGCTACCCAGAACACTCAAACCCATAATTAATGTACCTATGGATACTCGAGTATGGCTCGTTTCCCACCCTGCTGGTTGAGCGTTATTACAAGACCCAACTCTTAATGAGATAAGGGGGAATTTTATGTGCTCCACACTTTTTTTGATATTCACACTGCAACCATACTCGATTTGGTTGATTTACTATGACCAAGCAAGTGTTCTACACAAACAACATATTTCCCAATTTTGGCCGAGTAACCGTCAACAGAAAAAACCCTCTCTCTACCTCTATCGCCGTCTCTCTCTACTCCACTTATTTTTCTTTCACTTTCTCTATTGTAAAAAGGGAGGAACAATGGAGGTGGACGATTCCAGTAATTGTCTTCAACGAGCTCTTTAAGTGTTCGATAACCAACTACCAAAATCCTAATGAAACTCGCCAGTAAGATCCTACCAGTAGGGCGACCCGTAGCATCTACCAACGATGTAGGTTTGGTTTCAAATACAAAGACCCTAACTTACATCACTCATAGCATGCTACAGTCACCCTACGTGTAGCTTCTTAGCGACAAGTTTTCTTAAGGTTTTGATAGTTTGTTACAAAACTATAAAGGACTTGCTGGTAGACAACTACCAAAATCCTCCATCACTAACACCTCTTATCACCACCACTATTTTTATCTATCTCTCAATGTCCTTTTATATTCTCTTTCCTCAAACTCTCTCTCTCTCTCTTCCGACGAAAGTAGTTTGCCTTCGCTCGAACAGAGAAAGAGTTTCAAAAGACAGAGAGAGGATGAAAGAGACGGCTGGTGGTGAAGATAAAGATTAAGCGTAATAGATAATCATATTAACTTTTGAGACTTGAAATTAGGTTTTCTTTTAGTCAATTTGGATCAAATTACATAGACCTAAAGTCTTCATGTCCTCAACCAAAATAAGTTTCCCCAAACCCAAAGCACCCACCTCAAGTTAAAATAGCTTGACTAATTTCTCATAAAAGTCTTTCATTCCTTCCTTCCCAAAAATAGCCGCCACTTACTTAGGAGTTACTCCATTGTTTGGAGAGAGGGTCCCATTGGATGACCCACAAAACCTTCTAATTTGATGAAAGAAAAGAAAAGAAAAAAAATACAGATATTCTCCTCACTTTTTATTACTAAATAGTGATTCCTTGTTTATACACTTTATTGACTACCCATTATTATTCTCCTCACTTTTTATATATTTTTTGTTAAAATACTGAATTATTGAAATCATCAAGGAAGAAACAAAAGCTAGGGTTCTTCAATGAAACTGTTTTAATTGATGTTTTTAAGATCTGGGTTTTTTTTTTTCAGAGAACAACTATTCGTAATTAAAAACTTTTAGATGTAATTTGGGTTTTACCTGATTAATTGAGATATGGGTTGTTGTGAAGTGTTTCATGTGAAGAATTCATCAAAACCATGGGAGTTGGATTCTAAGTATGAAATTAAACCTGAATGTATAGATGATGCCCCCATTGTTAGATTCAAACCAAAGGTGATTATGTTCTCTATGAATTATGATATTATTCTGAAATTCAATAATTGGGGTTTGCTAAAATTT
>BEHA01050316.1:1067775-1081667 GCA_002897215.1 Eschscholzia californica subsp. californica | reverse complement strand
GGTTTTTGTGATTAGATCTCTTTAATTGTTGTTTGAAGATGATTTTGAAGGTTTTGAGTTAGTTTTTTGTGAAGAATTCTAGAGAGAGAAAGTTGCAATTTTCAAGTTTTTAATCATTAGGATTGAATTATTTTTTTTTTACTATGTTAGTTATGATGTTTTGATGTTTATGGTCAAACTTATTTGTTGGATTTATATGGAAGTTGTGGAAGTATAGTTGATGCAAGAAATGTGTTTGATAAAATGCCTGAAAGAGATGTCATTGCTTGGAATGCAATGTTAGTTGGTTATACAAGATTTGGGTTGGTTGGAATAGCTATAAAGTTGTTAGATGAAATGCCCGTGAGAAATGTTTGTTCATTGAAAATTTCATAAAATGATGGTGCTAGAGCTCTGCAAGGTGTTTGCAAGACTCTGCAAGGTGTGTGTAAGGTGTCTGGAAGGTTATGTAAGGTGTTTGCAAGGCTCTGCAAGGCTGTGCTAGGTGTTTGCAAAAGCCTTTCAAGCTCTAGCAAAGCTTTGGAAACTTTTCTCATGATTGATCAAAATCACTTGAAATAACCATGAACTATATACACATCATGTTCATCTTCTTTTTACGGGGGTTCGGGGGCGTAGCCCCCATTTTTTTAAAGAAATGTATATGTATTTTTATATTGTAATTGTTGTTGACCTTCTTTTTACGTGGATTTCACCCCCGTTTTATTGAAGAAATTTTCAAAGAAATTTATACAAAAATATGTAACTTTAGAATTTATTAAAATAAATGCATAAAATGTAACTTTAAGAATTTGACATTAATATTGTAAATTTTGTTGACGTTCTTTTTACGGGGGTTCGGTGGCGGAACCTCCGTTTTCTTGAAGAAATTTTCAAAGCAATTCATACAAAAAAATGTGTGACTTTACAATTTGTAACTTTGTAAGACATTGCAAGTACTTTGCAAGGTGTTTGCAAAACACTGCAATTACTTTGCAAGGCACGGCAAGGAGTTTGCAATCCATTCAAAACATGTAAAGACAATATGAAAATATAAATACACAAACATTGTTCAAAATGCAAGGTGTTTGCAAGGCTCTGCAAAGTGTTTGCAAAAGTCCTCCAAGCTTTAGCAAGGCTTTGGAAACTTTTTTATGATCAAAATCATTTGAAATAACCATGAACTCTATGCACATCATGTTCGTCTCTGTTTTACGGGGGTTAGGGGGCGGAGCCCCATTTTTTGAAGAAATTTTCCAAAAAATTAATAAAATAAAATATGTATCTTTATATTATAATTGTTGTTGACCTTCTTTTTACTGGTTTCGGGAGTGGATCCCCTGCTTTTTTGGACAAATTAGTACACAAAATATGTAACTTAGAATATGTAACTTTGTAAGACACTCCAAGTACTTTGCAAGACATTGCAAGGTGTTTGCAAGACTCTGGAAGGTGTTTGCAAGGCTCTACAAGGTGTTTACAAGGCACTGCAATCACTTTGCAAGATATTGCAATCACTTTGCCAGGCACTGCAATCGCTTTGCAAAGCACTGTAAGGAGTTTGCAATCTATTCAAAACCTGTAAAGACAAATATGAAAATAAAAATACACAAACATTGTTCAAAATGTTATTACCATAAATACTGTCAATATCACAACCAATCAACACTCTATTAACAAATACACTCATTCATTCATCAAAATGTTCATATCCAAGAGACAAATTCAGACTTTTTTTCTTTTTTGACCAACAGTATTTCTCATCGGAAATTATATCAACAACCAACTTTTCTCTAAGTTTTGTCATATCAGATGGTGTGATCTGCATTCCTTCAATATCACCACACTTCGTAATATTGAAGTAAACTAGCACAATAGACTCTGTAAAGAAAAGACAAGTCATTGAGTTGATAATAACCAAAAACATTTCTTGTTGTAGTAAAAAAATGATGATTTTATACTTACGAAAATTCTAATTGTTGTGGACAGTTCACTTGCATTTGCAATATTCGTGAAGGAGGATTTGGACGCAAATTGTTGCTATTATAAGCAAAAGAAGACATGCATCTACAACATTTATCTACAATATAAAACAAATACTTAGCTTGCATGGAGTTTTCACAACTCTGTAACCACTTTGCAAGGCTTTGCAAAGACTCTGCATGGATTTTGCAAGGCTCTGCATGGAGTTTTGACTTGCAATGAATGTGCAATCTATTTAAAACGTATTGTAATGACAAACATGAAAACAAAAGACAAACATCAAGGGTTGAAATTTACCAATCCATTTGCATAAGTGAAGAATTTGTCAGGTTTTCTCTTACGATTCTCATTTTTTGCATCATAGAGTTCAAGTGATACCATTTCTGCTTTACCTGTACTGTCCATCAAAAGAATTTTATGGTTAGACAAGAGATTATAAATCTTACAAAAATATTATTGGATTGTCTAATTATAGAACATAAATTAAACTTAACATGGTGTTTGCAAGACAGTGTAAGGTGTTTGCAAGGCTTTGCAAGACAGTGCAAGGTGTTTGCAAGGTAGTGCAACGTGTCTGCAAAGAAGTGCAAGATGTTTGCAAGACAGTGCAAGCTCATTGAAGTATTTCGTCGAGCATGTCTTGTGCATCATTTAAACGACCAGATTTCAGCAAAACCTAAACAAAAGCCTTGCGAGGGACTCAAATAACATCATAATCAACATAAACACAACCAGTTTCAGCTTGGTTTTGCCTTTTTTAGACTCCATTCTTACTCCCAAATACTACATCCTTTCCTTGTGAATTATGTGTGAGTTTAGAGAGAGAAAGGGAAACTGTAATTGTGGACTTAGAGAGAAAGTGTAATTTCTTATACTAGGGTTAGGTTGATCTTGTCACTGAAATAGAAAATTACATAATTGTCACAAGGGAGGTGAAGGCTAAAATAATTTGAT
Organism: Eschscholzia californica subsp. californica; assembly: GCA_002897215.1. Taxonomy (NCBI): domain Eukaryota; kingdom Viridiplantae; phylum Streptophyta; class Magnoliopsida; order Ranunculales; family Papaveraceae; genus Eschscholzia; species Eschscholzia californica. Next base: position 1,078,751 of record BEHA01050316.1, on the reverse strand, counting down.
AAATCTTTTTTAACCAAACTCATAATTTTTTAGGGAGTTTTGGCCAAATTTCCGCTGCTGTTATTTGGGGTCGGTGGTGGTGGTGGGAAGTTTGTTGTTGTATTTATAGCCGGTATGATTCACGCCATAGCTTGTTATTTTATTTTATTTTATTTTATTTTTACCGTTGGAAGGTGAAGAGTAAATAAAATTAAAAAGAATTAGAAACTTACTAAAATTTATGACTGTTTCTAGTGGGAATTTGAATCTTATTTTTTTGGACTTTGATGTTGTAATATTTTAAAATCATATCTTCCTACAGATTGGTCCAACTAAACGCACTCTTCATTCGACACTCTCAGTCACCGATGGACAATTAGTAAGGGTAATTACTAGTGGGCTTAAGTCAAATAATCACACCAAAATAAAAAGGCGCACTAAAAAAGTTAGGGGTGTGCAAAAATAGACCAAACCAAACCGATCCAAACTGGTTGTGGTGTCAGCAGTTGTTTGATCTTCTTTCTCCAACCAAACTTCATGACTGTGATTACTACATTCAAACTCAAAGGGGAACTCATCACTAACTTCTGAAGAAGCCGACATTTCAAACATGTCAATCGTTGAGCGTTTGAAAGATGATTATGTATATAGCTAGGGTTTGAGGGAGACATGAAATCAAGAAGAAGAGAGGAGAGTGTTGTTATTTGGGGGTCGGTGGTGGTGGTGGGGGGAAGTTTGTTGTTGGATTTATAGCCGAGATTAAGTTGAGATTGATCAAAGAACTTGTTGTATTCCTTGACGGTTTACAAAAGAAATATAAGACTCTATTTATAGAGTTACAATACCACTAGTTTCTAATTTTACTAATTCCTAATATTTCACTAGTTTCTAATTTTACTAATTCCTAATATTTCACTAGTTTCTAATAGTTTTATGTTAATATATTTACTAGTTCCTAATAGCTTACTAGTTTCTAATATTTGATATTTCCTAATATTATTATATGGGATATTTTAACATATAGAAAGATATTTCAACACTCCCCCTCAAGTTGGTGCATAGATATCGCATATGCCCAACTTGTCTACCAATTGCGAAAATATTCGACTTGAACCTGTCATCATGGCCCGACTTAGACTTCAAAACATAAATTTCTTCACTAAGCTTGTCATTCTTCTGCTCCAATGATTTTAGCATTTGTGCCTCGTTGTTTAGCCGTTCATTGAGCAGGTTTATCTCGTTATGCTGGTGAGCCATGACCTCCTTTTGGTCTGATAATTTACTTTGCAGTTCTTTGATGGAGGATTCCTTTCTAGCAAGTGATGCCTCCAATTCCTGAATAAGAGTTCATTGCTTTGTTGTTATCTCTATTTTCACATTCTTGTGCATCTTAAATTCAATAGCCTCCTTTTTTAATCTTTTTGTTTCTTCAGTAAGACAATTGATCATCAATTCACACTGTTTAACTTTAGATTCCGGATCTTCTGCCTTCTGGTTGGCTAATGAGGCCACAAATTCTACATGTTGTCTACCAAGTTCAGCTTCTTTCAGAGTTACCTCCATTTGCTTTATACATGTGGTTACATGACCAACGGTCGTCATATTTTCAATCACCTCTTTCTGCAAGCTTGTGAACTTAATACGTATGTCACTTGGACATAAAACACCAGGAATATCATTGGTTAATGACTTCCATGTCATTAGTTCATTCTCCAACTTTCTCACATCAAATTGAGTCTCTTGTTGTTTCAGTAACTCAAATTCCGCACACTCTCTTCGGTCTTTTAATTCCAATAATTATTCTTTTAATAACTCATTATTTTGATGAGATGATTTCAACTTCCTTGCTTCTTCGACTTCAAACTCATAGTTCCTTAACTTTTCTTGCAACTGCTTCACCAAAATACTTGTATCTGCAGAAGTACCTTCTTGAGATAGAGAGCTAGGACTAGATAGTTTCTTCTCCACTTCGCACTTTTGGTGCAGACACTCGTTTAGTTGATTTCTGAGATTCTCTAACTGCTCCACGTAGCATAGTTTATCTCTAAAGTTCTCCCTCTTCGTTTCTACGTTACATGTAGTGACTATCATTGCTGAAGCTTGCCTAACAGTTGGATTTTCTTCCTCCGTCTCAACAAATGCAGCTACAAGGGGTTTCTTAGAGTTTTTCTTTCGATTATGATCCCACCATTCAGGATAACCTACTAATTCATAACAATAATTTTTGGTATGACTAGTTTTGTTGCAGCGGGTACACTTATAAGAAGATTTGTCGGATTGACAAATTGCTTTAACAGTATTATTTTTTGTCCTATTTCGAATCATCATTGCGGAAGCATCAGTTGTTTCAGATTCACTGTTCATCGTTGAGCGTCTAACAAGCTCACGACGAACCAAAGCATAACATTCTTCTAAATCGGGAATGGGATCCTTTCTCAAAATATCACCACGAATTTGTTCAAATTCTCCATCTAACCCTGCAAAAAAAATATGCACACGTTGTCGTTGAATTGATTTACGATAAGATACAATATCGTTTTCGTTTTCCATGATCACTTTATCACGGTGATCTAATTCACTAAATATCTCAACCAGTTCACCGTAATAAACCGAGAGTATCCTCCCATTCAGTTTGGCAGAAAATGCCCTCTGATTCAAAGAGAAGACTTGCAATTCATTAGATCCATCATAAAAAGCTTTAGATAAAGCTTTCCAAATATCACGAGCTGTAGGTAAATGATTGTATCTCTTCATAATTTCGGGAGCCATAGACATCAACAACCATCTCTTGACTTTTTGATTTTCTGCATACCACTTCTCATATTTAACGTCATCTTCAGCAGGTGGTAATGAATTACCTCGAATAAACGAAAGTTTTTCTTTTTCAGCAATATGCATCTCCATGATTTGAGACCACATATCATAATTTTTTTCATTCAACATAATCACTGAATTAAAGGATCCTCCTGACTGAAAAATTGTACCAATTGTCTGATCCATATTTTCTACTATATTAATTATGAGGAAAAATTTATATCAAAAAATTTTAGAAACTGAATCTTTGAGAAGATGTGTTCTACCAACTCAAAGTTTTGTAAATTGTGAGACAATATAGATCACACAAGAACAATAAAAGTTATTGTTTTGTCTTTTTGCCTTCTTTTTAATACCAAAACTAATGAAGGATTTTTTTTTCCTTCTTTGATATTAAGATAGGAAAAGAAGATGATGAAGTTTCTTTCTCCTTCAATCGACAAAATTTTTAACAAAAACAAATTTAAGATCGTTGGCTCTGGTACCAAGTTGAGATTGATCAACAAACTCGTTTTATTCCTTGGCGGTTTACAAAAGAAATATAAGACTCTATTTATAGAGTTACAATACCACTAGTTTCTAATTTTACTAGTTCCTAATATTTCACTAGTTTCTAATAGTTTTATGCTAATATTTTTACTTGTTCCTAATAGCTTACTAGTTTCTAATATTTGATTTTTCTAATATTATTATATGGGATATTTTAACATATAGAAAGATATTTCAACAGATTATTCACGCCCTAGCTTGTTTCTAATTTTTTTTTTACTTGGGAGCTTTGTGAAGAGAAAATAAAATTAAGAAGAATTAGAAACTTGCTAAAATTTATGACCGCTTCTAATGTGAATTTGAATCTTACGTTTTTTGAACTTGATGCTTTAATAATATCTCAAAATCATATCTTCCTACAAATTCGTCCAACCAAATGCACTCTTCATTCCACACACTCAGTCACTGATCGACAATTAGTAAGGGTAATTACTAGTAGGCTTAAAGTCAAATAGTCCCACCAAAAATAAAAAGACGCACTACAAAAGTTAGGGGTGTGCAAAAAGAGACCAAACCAAACCGATCCAAACTGGTCCAGTCAATTTTCGTTCTGAACCAATCAACAAGTGGTTTGGTGCGACTGTAAATTTTCAAAAACTAACTAGTTTGGTTCTTTATGTGAATGTAATTTTTAAAAACCATTAAAACCAAACGAAATTAGTCAAATTAAATTAATATACATGATTATATATGTATACATAAATTTTTCTAAAATATCTCTATAATTTCATACAAATACATATATTTCATCAAGTTCTTGTCAGAAACAAGAATAACAACTACATATACAAAACAACAACACTACTACAATAAAATGTTAGTAGCTATTATTAGATTAAAACAACCCATGTGTCATTACTGTTACTAGCTACTATCTAATGTTTCGGTCGGTGGCTTGCACATGTCTAAAATGTTAAAAATATATGTCAATGTATAAAAAAAAAAAGTAACTCGATTCGTCGATTAAAACAACCCATGTGTCATTATTGTTTCTTTTGGTTTTTGAGGAGTGTTGTCTTAATTTTATATGTCAATGTATAAAAAAAAAGTAACTCGATTCGTCGATTTTCATGGAGAACAAACTGTTTCTATGGATGGTTTGGTATCCGGTAGTATCCAACCGCTCATTCACGATTTGGTAACGGTTTGAGAAATCACTAACCAAACCATGAGCGGTTTGGTAACGGATGACACCAAAATACCGGATACCGAACCAACGAATACCCCTAACAAAAATATGAATTTTTTGTAACAGACTATTTTCAACGTATTATATGAACACCGTCGTTAAGGTACAATTTGACAGAATTCGAGGGCGTTCTCGCAAATAGCATACAATAACGACGACTTGGCTCCTAAACCGTGAGGAGCGAGGGAAACGGTTGGCAGAAAACACATGTTGTGAAATTCGTGAATATATATATATATATATATATATATATATATATATATATATATATATATGACAGGAACGAAAGATAATGCATGCCATATGCTCTAGGTTTAATAAAAAAAATATTTTGTAAACGGGTCGTAGAAATATTTCAGATGAGTCTGGATCACAAAAAATTAATATTCTCAAGTTAGGTAACTAACTATTGTTCGTACATTTATAAATGAGGATTAATGTTCTTTTGATAGATCAATACATAATCATTTGGATGAAATATACAGATTTTCCTAATAGAAAGGTATAAATTCTTTCCCCTTTCTAAACTTAGAAAATTGAAATCTTTTAGCAAGAGAAGTCAAACTTTACTTATCGAACGTAGAAAGAATTTAAAAGTTTTAAGATAAATGTTATAAGAAAAACATTTATTTATAAATGATGACTTTTCTACTAAAAAAGCATGAAATTTTTATAATATATTTGACCAAGACGAATTAAAAGAGAGACTTAATAGGGATACCGAAGAATCTTGTGGTTCTCATCAGGAAGACAGAATTAGAGCAAAATTTGAACATTTTTTCTACCAAAAAAAAAAATCCATAAAAACTGATGATAATACGAAAAAGAAAACCCAAAATGAGAAATTAATTAGTTAGTATTTTCAAAATATATGATAATGCATTTACTAAAATATTTAAAGCATTACATATTAGATACAAACCGTCGGAAATAGTCTTTTTTCGACGAACCCAACTCGTTGGAAAGATATTTCCTACACTAGTATAACCGACCGTTCATTTTTCGTCAATTTTTGTCTTCTTGGAGAGTTTTTTCCGACAATTTCTTACTTCTTTTGAAATTTCACATACTCACAAAGCGTAAGTTCATATGAAGTATTTTGTCGGTTCAAGTACTTCAAACAAAAAGTTTATTTTGTCTGTATTCCACGAAGGAAGATGTTGTGAAATTCGTGAATATGCGAAAAAAGTTTTATATATTGGATGAATATGGTAGGAACGAACGATGATGCATGCCGTAACTCGTGCTAGGTTTAATAAAAAATTATTTTGTGAACGGGCCATAGAAAATAGAAATATTTTAGATGAGTCTGGATCACGAAAAATTGATATTTCCGAGTTAGGTCACTAACAATTGTTTGTACACTTATAGATGAGGATAAATGTTCTTTTGATAGCTCAATGCATAATAATTCGGATGAAATATACAGATTTTCCTCAAAGAAAGGTATAAATTCTTTTCCTTTTTAAACTTAGAAAATTGAAATCTTTTAGCTAAATGTTGTAAGAAAAACATTTATTTGTAAATGATGACTTTTCTACTAAAAAAAGCATGAAATTTGTATAATATATTTGACCAAGACGAATTAAAAGAGAGACTTAATAGGGATACTGAAGAATCTTGTGGTTCTCATCAGGAAGACAGGATTAGAGCAAAATTTGAACATTTTTTCTACCAAAAATAAAATTTCCATAAAAACTGATGATAATACGAAAAAGAAAACCCAAAATGAGAAATTAATTAGTTAGTATTTTCAAAATATATATTTCATTTTCAAACATTGACAAGTAAAGATTAGAAATAGTTTAGAAATGTAATAAACTTTTTTCTGATTTTAATTTTTGTACTCATTAAAAATTATATTCAAGATCTTAATGATTTGATGTTATATAGTTTACCTAGTCTTCAACATTTTAACTTGTCTATCAATCCCTTTCTTTCACTCTAGCTCTCTGGATATTTTCTTCACCATGAAGTACAATGAACGAAGAACGATGTACAAGAGAAGAGGTACCAGCAGATTTGTTATCAATGCTCGTGTTCCACTGGAGAAAAGTACTGAAGCTTCCCAACAAGTGGAAGGTAAGACGGTTGAAGCTAATCCGGGACAGAATGGGCCTACTGAAGCTTCCCAACAAGTGAAAGCTAAGATGGTCGAAGCAAGTCCTAGACAGCCTACTCGAGCTTCCCAGCATGTAGTAGCTAGGACGTTTGAAGCTAATCCGAGACAGTTTGTGCTTGCTCAAGCTTCCCAACATGTGGAAGCTAAGACGGGTCAAGCTAGTCCAAGACAGGATGTGCTTGCTCAAGCTTCCCAAAATGTAGAAGCTAAGGCGTTCGAAGCTAATCCGAGACAGTATGTGCTTGCTCAGGCTTCCCAACATCTAGAAGCTAAGACGGGTCAAGCTAGTCCAAGACAGGATGCGCTTGCTCAAGCTTTCCCAAATGTAGAAGCTAAGAAGTTCGAAGCTAGTCCGAGACAGTATGTGCTTGCTCAAGCTTCCCGACACGTAGAAGCTAAGATGAGTCAAGCTAGTCCGAGACCGTATTTTCTTGCTCAAGCTTCCCAACATGTAGAAGCTAAGACGGGTCAAGCTAGTCCGAAACAGTATTTGCCTCCTCTAGGTTCCCCCCAGGTAGATACTTATAAGACGTATTATAGTCGGGCTTCCCAATCTGTAGAAGTTAAAACGGGCGTGGTTATTCCAGGACAGTTTCGGCCTCACCTAGCTTCCCAACAAGTAGATGATAAGACGGTCACCAAAGCTAGTCCAAGACAATATTGGCCTATAGTTTGTCATACTCACTGGAAATTTGTCGGATGCAGTTTCGACAAACTCATTAGCTTACTTCGTGATATGAATAGGAAAGAAAGAATGGATGATGAACAAATAGGGGAGTCATTTATAATACCTGACTCAGTTTACATGATGCTGAAAAATGTTTATTGCTTACCTTGTCAAAAAATAATAATCGCAAATGCGCGAATCTCTAAGCTTAAAAATGATATGGCTAACCTTTTATCTGAAATGGAGCATGACGCGAAGATGTTCGGAACGGCGGAATCAGAAGAGGATGAGTCAAAGAAGGAGGGGGCACAAGAGAATAGACTTATGAATCTTTTGAATGCCATAGAAAAATTAGAGTTGAAAGCTGCAGAAAATAATGAGAAAGATGGTGATTCTGAAGCGACCATTTCGGGTTAATTAATCTATGAGCTGATCAGGTTATTATAATCTCATTTATGTTTTAAACTTTTAGGTTTTAATCTTAATCTAGACATGATGATTGATAAAGTCGTAGTTTATTTTTATATGGTTTTTACGATGGAATATTTAATATTCTAATACGAACGTAATAATGATGTTTTAAACATTGAAATGACATTTTAGATAAAGAAAATTTGATTTCAGGGTTTTGTGAATCCATTTGTTAGACGTCTTCATGACATATATAGCGTTTTTGTCAAAATGTTTGTGTAAAATTAATGTTGAACTTAAGTGACGGTGGGGGTCGTCAGAAACAATATAGAATCATATTTAGGGTTTTAGCTAATTATGTTCACTCCCTAGGGTTTTAGCTGATTATGTTAGAAATTGTGTAGTTGAGTTAGATAATTAGTATGAGTTTACTCATTGGTGTCTTTAGTTGTATATATCACATCAACTTCAATTTGAATGGAGAGTCATGGATCACTTGGTTGAGGATATCTTGTGGGTTATAGAGTGATCATAGACTATATATATAGTCATATAGGTCTTTATATTTTGAAGAAATTTTTTCGACAATTTTATACAAGTTTTAGAGAATTATTGAGCATTGTGAGGTTATATGATGAGTAATATGTTAAGTTCGTTGGAGCATATAGAAGTGAAATGTTGTCTTATATTACGAGACAACCTCCAAAAAAACAGCTAGCATCGTTGTCGGTATGTAGTGTCGGAGAAAGAGGTAAAATATGATTCTAATCAATGAATAGGTAAACTTAGTTATCTTAAGTAATCTCTGTTCTTTTTTGTCTGAGCTATCTGATTTTCAAGAAACCCTAGCTAAAACTGCATATCTAACCCACCATGTTAATTAGAGTTCTCTTTAGCTACTTGTGAGAATTTGGCTTCTCCACTAGATTCAAGTATTTGTAAAGAGAATAATATTTCAATTCCTTTTCTTGTCCCTTTATTTCTTTCAAGTTTATTTCAAATTATTCTTTAGTGGTGCTTGATGTTTATATTATACAATTATAATACCACTAAAGATCTTATTTATGTTGCATGGAAAATTATTGTTTGCCTATTTTACTTTTGAACCCACAAATTAATGCAAGTACGATTTTGATTACGAACTATTCACTACTTTGACGCACGTAAAAGAAACAAATACAATGATTTTCATGAAATTCATGTATAGTAGAAAATGATTTGGTTTATAAATTTCTTCGTCATGTTTGTCTGTCTCAAAGAAACATAAGTGTCGTACGAACCCTTTAACTCAATTTTTATTATTTATAGTTAAACTTCTTTCTTGATAAAATCTCATTCATTTTTTCCATCCCCAAACTTTTTAGATATGTTATTTAATTTTTGCGTTTCTTCTTTATAGCTTTCGTTTTCCGCTGATGATGAAAAATAATATTTTGAGTTTGGAAAAAATGGTAGAGAACGGAACAAATTTCATCTCATCTCATCATCTCAAGAGGCATAAATGAAATATCAGTTGCTAATTAATGTGAAAATGTTGAGAAGTCCTATGAGTATTTTTTAACATGGTTACATAAACTCTTGAACTCTCATTGTGATACACACTATCTTTATTTGGAATTTAAGGTTTTGAAAAATATGGCAGTCTATGTATTGCTCATCCAAATTTTTTTTTTTTGTAAAAAGTGTTTCCTTAACATTAACCATCGTAGAAGATTTTTTTTTTCGAAAAGGGAGGCTCCCAGACTCTCATCAAAAAAAAAAAACTCTCTCTCCCGTCAAAAAAAAGAGAGGCTCCCAGACGAAAGGTTCTCAACCCAAATTCAAAATTTGTTTTGTGCGTGGGTGAGAGTTTAATTTCAATTTTCAACTATAAACTTGTTCACCCCAAAATTTGTCAATCCTTTATTTCTGTAATGTTTTGGCTGATTGTCAAAGGGGGGGTAGTGGACCAAGACATTGGGGGACATTGGGGGACATTAGGGGACAATTAGAGACAAAATGTTCCGTGGACATTTCGGGACATTTGTCTGTAGACAAAATGTCTTTATGGACATTTCAAGACATTTGATTCGTAGACAAAATGTCTTTATGGACATTTCAAGACATTTGATTCATAGACAAAATGTCTTGGAGACATATCAAGAATTTGGTTCACGGACAAATTGTTCCGATGACATTTCAACATACTGAATCCATGGACAAAATGTGTAGTGGACATTATTATTATTATTATTATTATTATTATTATTATTATTACTATTATTATTATTATTATTATTATTGTTATTACTATTATTATTATTATTATTGTTATTATTATTATAATTATTATAATTTTAATTATAATTATTATTATTATTATTATTATTGTTATTATTATTGTTATTATTATTATTATTATTATTATTATCTCATCATTGAATGACAATTGGTAAGATATTTATTATTTTAATATTGTCTAACCATATGAAATATATGATAATATATTTGTACTCATATTTCAAAACTATATTTTTCGATATTTGTGGACATCTGTGGATATCCGAGGACATTGAAGGACAATTGGTAGACATTTATTATTTTAATATTGTCATATGAAATAATATATTTGTACTCATATTTCAAAAATATATTTTTAGACTTTTGTAGACATCCGTGGACATCTGAGGACATTGATGGACAATTGGTGGACATTTATTATTTTAATATTATCATTATTGTATAATCATATGAAATAATATATTTGTACCACTAATCTGAAATACATTTTTTGACTTTCGTAGATATCTATGGACATTGATAGACATCCGTAGATATCTGTGGACATTAATATAATAATTATATAATAAAATAACATAATATAATAATAATATAATAATATAATAATAATATAATATATTACAATAATAATACAACGATATAGTAATATAATAATAAGATAATATTATAATAATATAATAATAGCACAATATAGTAATATGATAATAATATCATTTTTACTATAATAGAATAATAATATTATAACATAATATAATATAATAATATAATAAGAGAATATAATAATAATATAATATAGTAATATAATAATAAGATAATATTATAATAATATAATAACAGTATAATTCAGTAATATGATAATATTTTATATGTTATTTATTATTTTTAATCTAATTTGATAATAATAATTATTTTTATTATCTTCCTCACTGAAATGTCCCCAAGTTTCCTCAATGTCTTCCATATTT
>BEHA01050316.1:1026528-1044681 GCA_002897215.1 Eschscholzia californica subsp. californica | reverse complement strand
TTGTTTTGTCATGAAATAATTTGCTTTGTAATTTATGAACAATGTAGCAAGAGATGCGAATGTATACCAACAATGTTGAAACATCATCATGTTCTTCAACCGTACTCTTCAAAGCACGTAGCATGAGTTTCTAAAGTTAGCTTTTTTTTTCTTTTTGTTTGTCACACCAATTTAGAAAGGAAAATAAAAAAAAACAATATTGAGAAAAAGTAAGTAAAGATGAAGGATGTATACATGGCTTTTGGAGTGTGATCAAAGATATATGCAGGTACAATTTTTCTAAAATTGTTGTTTACCTACATAGTAGATTATCTGTTGGAATCTCTCAAATATACTCTCTTGTAAAATAGGCTAGCCGTAAGAATGTCCAACAAAGTTTGGAACCGTAGTATGGTCACTTTTCCTCCAAATTCAAGATTCGGAACCGAAGTTTGGAACAATCAAATGAACTTATCAAGTACTTGCAGAAAAAGATAATTTGGTTAACTTTAATCCTGAGATAACGGCATCCATCATCTAAGGTAGAAAAAGGTAAATTATCACTTTTTAGGGAGTTAACCACATTTATAATTACACCCAAGAAGATGACCTACAAAAAGCCATTATACTTATTGTAAGATGTTTTTGTCATTTTAGTTTATTTCCTATTTTCCATCATGCTTTTATTTTTATTTGTTTTTACTTCAAATGCAACCATTCTCTCATCAACCAAACATAATTTATTTGTTGTAAGGACAAAGATCTTATTGTGGAGAATGGATTTACAAAGATCCACCGCAATCTATATCTAACTTCAAGTTTACTGATACAATGAAATCGTAATGCATCTGTTTGATGAAAAAGTATATATATATATGTTAAATACAGCGTCAGGTGTGTATTTATTTTTGCATTTGTGTAGATTATATTACAGTGGAGAGCTTGTAAAAGTATTGTCCTTGCGTCAAATGCAATCACACAAAGAGAACTTTAAATATTCAAGCTGACAAGCTAGCAAAATGGGCACGCAAGAGGAATAGATCGAAGACCTGGAAAAATGTTCCTTACTTTCTAGTAAATATGTATTGTAATAATATTCTTGTTGGTTAATAATATTCCACATTTCAGAAAAAAAAAAAAAAAAAAAAAAAAAAATCAAATTGAGCAAGAACATAAACGATTTTTGTTTCCTTCTTTTGTCTTCATCTCCCCATTTTTCAGTAATTTCCAATTTCGATTTTTCATTATTTCATTTTCTTATTTCCACCCCTTATCCTGATTTATTTTTTTTTCTCAGCATATTTTCTCATTACATAGTAGATAATGGGATATAAAAAGGTCCTACACATATAAAGACAACTAAAAACATTAAAAAAAGATGTGCAATCTACACATTTTTTATACAAAGTCTTTTTCAAAATTTCAACAACAAATATTTACTTCTTTCAACAAAAAACAACAACAACTATTTAATTCTTTCAACAAAAAAACAAGAACAAATATTTACTTTCTCATAACAAGTTGAATATATACTCGAGATATATAATCCGTGCCAGGGGCGAGCCAACATAGGGGTCGTGGGGGCGCGTGCCCCCACAATCCTAATGTGACTCGTATGTGTTTAATTTCACTTGTTACTATATTATGTATCTATAGTTCCACATTTTAATCAGAATTCTTATCTAGCTCAAGTGGAAATGGTTGGATTACATTGTGAAGGTCTTGGGATCGACCCACACAAAACACCTTTTTTCTCCACTGCTTACACTTTTTTCTTAGAATGTCTACTATGTAAATAGTTGAAAGTATTGTTTGGTTTAAGATGACTACTTATTGATAATCTATTATATTAAAACAGGTCGGTCGGTTATCCAGGGGATAAGTCTGGCCGTTCATTTAATTTTAGAGATTTGGTTGGAGCCTGATCCAACGCACGATAATTAATGAATAAAAACCGTTTAAACACATTTTTGTAATTACATAAATATTTTTGGGGTAATTAAGTAAAAGACACCCACCTTTAGAATAGAGAGAAAAAAAGGGGAGGTTGTGCCCTCAAATCTCTCCACTAATCCTCACGGTTACTCTTCAAGAGAGGTAAATTGGTTTTGAAAATCGGTTTTGAAACTCCCTGTAATTATGTCAAAATTTATTCCAAAGATTCTAATACTAAAAAATTGTTCACGAAGAAACTATTTTTCCAAAAAAACTTTTCACCATTAATTTAATTTGGATTGTTTCTGTTGGACTGAAGAAAATAAGAAATATTCGATCTAACGGCGTTAGCCAAGAGGGATCTTCCCCGTCCGTAGGACGGGGAGGAAACCTAGTACTTTATAAAGTGCATGTTTGGTCTAAAATTGGTTCTTATTAATTGAACTAATTCAATTTTGACCTCCTCAAAGTGACCAACTTAATAAACGACTTTGTAGAGATGATGAATTTTGTAAATAACTCCCTTAATTTTGATTATGTCTGATTTTTCAATGGCTTGTATTTTGGATTTCAAGATTGTTATTTTACACGTTTGTTATAGTAAACATGTTATTAGAAAGAAAAGTTTATCTTTATTTTTTTTCCATTAGATTACTTGCTCTTAATCATCTCCACCATCGTTTTTTTAATTTCACCACAATCTCTTCATCCCTTCCTTTGTTTTTTATTTTAATATTTTTTGGGAATGCAGTTGGGAGAAAGATCCCCAAACCATATTGATGAGAAAATTATTACTTGTTGTACATCAAAATTACCATGGAATATCTAAACTATAAATAAAATTTTGTTGAAATTTTGTTTTTTGATTCTAGCCTGATCGTATACTATGGAACTCTTTCACTAACTATAACAAAAAGTGCCCCCCATTCATAAAATTTTCTGGCCTCGTCACTGACCCGTGCCAACTGTTTGCATGTTAAAACACCAAATTTAATCTTGTAATTACATGGCAAATGTCTTGTGTAACTTAAGTCCTTTGGCATAACATGTCACATGTCACGTGAACTACCAAACTGATATATTAATAGTGTATAAACGTGTTACCGTTTACAAATCAACAAATCAAATCTATATAACAAAACACAATGTTTTGTGCTGACTGGGACAAACCCATACATAAATCCGGTCGTTCGTTGTGTTTGATCTTAAATCTTGACGGTTAGATCTATTACCTCCCTAAAAAAGACATAATTCGTTCACCCACTCATTATCACGGTTATCCGTTTTATATATCTCAAAATCATGACCGTCTGATTCACTATCTCCAAATCTCAACCCTAACATGTCTTACCCTCACAAACCACTCATAAAACCTCCTCTAAATGTCCTCTATTAAATGACCATTATATATAATAAATGTCATTAAATTTTTTATATAACTTCTACTCTCTTTAAATAAAAACTGAAAAGTTCAAAAAAGAATATGAGAAATTGGGTCAAACATATGGATAATGGTGACACCTAGCCTTTAGATGTTTAGAGTTAATGGTTATTTAATATACCATTTACACTTAGAAATACCAAAAGGTTCCATGATCTTTCATATTATAAAGCATGATTTTTTATATGATATGAAACAACTAACCATCCAGTATTTTATCTTCTAATCACAGCCATTAGATTTTTTTTATTATCACTATATTATATATACAGGTCATTAAAATTGAAATAAAACGTCTCAATGCTACTCATTTTTTTCCCTCTAATTTTTAGTTATGTTTTATTTTTTCATTACCAAATTGTAACTGTCCCTCTTTTTCTTCTTCACCATTAGTATAATTTATTCTCCATCATTACTAAATTGTAACTCCCCTCTTCTACTTCAGCTTCACCATTATAAATTACAATGAGCTAATAAATCATCTCAATTTCTTTCACTGATATCTGTCTCTCGAAGGTACTTATTTGTCTCTCAGATATTGCGATATAGAAATACAAATTTACCTATTTTTCTAACACTATTCTCTCTTGCAGGTACACATTTGTCTCTCCCATATTATAACCCAACAAATACCAATTGGTTTGTCCTTATCTGATTGTTATTTGTATTAGAAGGGGATTATTGGACGAAGCACTTTCAAAACGATGTATATGTAGTTAAAATTATATTTTTTTTTATTTTTTATGTGCGGAGACTTCGTGTTTGTTATGGATTTTAATAGTTATGGTGATTTTTGTATAGATAGAAGGCGTTTGGTGAAGTCGATGGAATTGAAGTAGCTTGGAATCAAGACTAGAAAAAGGTGTACTCTGAAGTGTTTTCTTGACATGTCAAAGTGAAATATAAAAATAGTGTATAAAGAAAATTATAAATTTATTTTTTTCTACAAAATATTTATTATTAGATTTGCAATATGCAAACTGAGTTTTGTTTTCAAATTATACAGGTAACACATACAATCTGAGTTTTTTCATTTTGTATTTTTGTTTCTTGAGATGTACTTATTAAGAAACTCAAACTATTAATTAGGGTAAATATATGATCTTTTTAATCATGTTATATGCTTCTCTCTGCAGCCGAGGTGTTCGATAAGTTAAGGTATTCGTTTAGGAAAATAATGAAATGTTTAGTTTTTTTCTAGATTTTGTGACCAACTCTAGCTTGCAGGATCTCCAGGATTTTCAATTTCATAATGTATATTACATACTTTTCCAACTCTTTCGGTTAATAACTTTTCAACTTCTTCAATTTTCTCTCATTTTTATTTTGCGAAATGAACGTTAGATTTTATTACAGTCGAAAAGGGCTAAACAGTTTTTGTTGAAAAGTGTAGATTATCATCTATCTAATTTTCATTTGTGATTAGTATTATCTAACTATTAATTTTATAAATTATTCATAAATTTTTGTAATTTTAGTTTATAGGAGACAAATTTGCAGAGAGTAGTGAAGTTTCAGTCATCGGAGTATTTAGATATGTCAACGCAAATATTTAAATATGTCAACACAAATATGTTTAAATATTATTTAGATATGTCAACACAAATATTTAATTTCATATTTTTTAATTCAATGGAAAAAAGTTAAGGTCATTTTGCTTTTTTTTTTCTTACATTTGTTAATATTAGTATTTGCTTTAATTTATTCATTGTCCTAAATAGTATTAATTTCTTTTTATTTTGAATTCGGTAATTTTTATCCACTGAACTTCATCTATTCCGAACTTCATTTTTTATCCATTGAACTTCATTGTCATTTTGCTTTATTCTTACATTTGTTAATATTAGTACCATATACTGCCAATATTAAAAATTTCTACAAGTCTGTGATAACTAATGTGAAACTTTTTTTTCCGTATGAAATTTGAACCAAGTGACTGAACTTATATAACTTTCAACTTAGTTTTTTTTTTTTGTTGAACTTCTTTCAACTTAGTTCAATATAGAACTTTGGTTTGCTAAACAAACAGCTATGACACGTTTTGATTTTACATTCTATCAGGAGAAATTGAACGAAGTGCGGAGACATAAATAAATAAGACATACCTAATAATATTTGTGTATGTCTCTGTAAATAACTTATGAAGTATTTTTGATTGATGAAACTAGACAAGGAATGATGCACAAATCAAGAACTATACGAAATAATTTTAAATTTAGGATTTGAAATAACATGCAATCTTCAAACCAAATTAGTGAATATAGTACATTTATCAGAACCAGGGCCAGCCCATCATGAATAAATGGAATATAAGAATACCAACATAGTGTACTAGACCTTTGTAGTTGCTATTATATAATGCGCCTGATGAGTTTCGCTGTGCCGGAGGCACGGGCTATACCTAATCTATTTATAAAAAGAAAAGGATAAGTTAGTAACGTTTGTGAGATGATCAATTGTTATGAATCTCTAAATGATTATATGAGTAAGAGCAAGTCCCGACTCCCGACCTCTATTATGACTATTGGGAGTTTCCCAACCGTCACAATTGGGTGGATCTCCTAAAAAGGGGATAAGTCCAATTTAGCTTTTTTATTTTTTTCAACTGTTTTAATTTTTTTTGTTACAATTTTATCTCTCTAGAATAATATCAATTCTAATTTTATATTTGAAATTAACAATTTAGTTGAAAATTGAAACTAAAATTTCGTACACGTGCGTCACACACGCATATCACACATGTACATGACACACATATATAATGATATGGGAACTCCTAGTGAGCCTGAAATTGGAGTTGGAAAAATTCAGGAACTCCCAAAATTTAGAGTTCGAACTCTTACATTAGAATTGCTCTAAACATGGTAAAATGAACTGATTCATAAGTTAATTAGGTGGGTGTTAGGATTTAGTCATGCCACACTATTTATTTGACAAATAGAATGCTATAATTAGTTAGAATAGTCTCAAAATAGTAAATTCACCTAATTTCCCCTAATAAAAACATACAGGTAGCTTATAAAGCCTGCAACTTTTTGTTTCCTTTGTTTGCTTGCATCTGATGTTACTTTTTCTTTAACCTTGCTTTATTTAATTGGGAACACAAGAAAGTGTTGTTTAATTGTGGAGTTGGTGGTGGTCTAAAGATAAGACCTAGTCCCCATTAGACATGGGGGGCAGTAGAATTCTATTCTATGGCCAACCCTTCCTTTTCCTAGGCATCAAGGCATATATAGATCCTATTTTTATATCTTTTTCATGGAAGTGTTTATCATGGTTGGGTATCATTAGTTGATGTGAGACCCACAAATACCTCATTTATACTTGTTCTTGTCTATATATTTATTTCATATATTTCCATATGAATGATAGCTGTTTTTGTTTCACAAGGTTCCTTTTTTTTTTTTTTTGATGAGACACAAGGTTCCTTCATAAATGTCTATTTGGGAGGATTTTAGGTGCCAATTTGATTTGAAGCTTTTTACTTTTTTTTTTTATGGGATTTGAAGCTTTTTACTTGACAGTGTAAAACACAACACCATTTTTATACATAATGTTAGCCAAGTCCTAAATGATTTAAACTGGATAGCAAGTTCATCTTAAATGAATATGAACAAATATGTTAGCTATGAATTCATTGCTTTGAAATAATTAGGAGCAAGAAAAAGTACTTCTCAAGGAAAATAATTTAGAACTAACTTCATAAGTGCACTTGAAAAAAATTAGTACTTAAATAACAAAGGAAGAGTACAAACAATAGAAATTGAACTTTAGATTTGAGGGGTTTGATTCTTTGATGGGATTCTGTTGTCTGAGACTCCCTCTAAACATGTCTACAGTGGGACAGACACTAAGTTTAAACATTCACCTATAAATCAGGTTCTGGACACTTTCACAAGCGATGTGAGACTATCACAATCCTCCGCGCTCATCGAAGAGTCGTCCTCAGTTCTGATATCAATTCTGATGCCCCGAACTTCAACAATTATCGATATTATCCTCACTTTAGACACCTTAAAACAAACCCACAAATACAAAGTTTTGTTCTTGATAAATGCTCCACGAGCCCACTCAAATGACCTCGACACTCACTAAGCTTGAGCGTTCACCTATAGCCCATGCTCTGGAGTCTGAACACTCTAGTGACAGACGTGGGACTATACACACTATTTCAACTAGCCATACTCACATTTATTCACACTCATGACCTAGACCCATTTTTACCTCATACACTCACTTTTCGTGTACACTCATTGTGGTTAAAAAACATATTTGTAGATAGAATAAGGGTATACTTTTATTCATATACATTTGTCAATTGAATAACATTTACTTGTGCATATAACTTTGACTATAGACAAAAAAGCAAAAAAAAAATGTGTACATTCACTACTAATGACTTAATCAACTAATATGATCTCAGGGTTTTCAAAACTTAGAACATCTCGGTCAAATGAACCACCCATTTCACAATTAACAAAACAAGCAATAGTTTTTCGTTATCAAAGGCAGGAGGCCACAAGCCTACACGGTTATTACTTATTAACCAGTAGGTAGCTCACCGATACATATTCTCTTACGCATCGAAAGCTTTGAACTAGTGGGTTTAAGTAAACATAGATTAGGAAATGGCTTTATACCTTTTGAGTAGATGTTTCTTCCATATTTATAGTTTTGTTTGGATCAATATAAGAATCTGAATGTTTTTCTTTTTCATGATTGCATTAAAACATCAATGCAAAACTTCAACATATAGAAGATGATACTGAGAGTGTACAATAGTGTAATTTCGATGCTTCTACCGACAAAGAAACTTGTGAAGTGTTGGGGTAGAGTGTAGTCAATGAAGGTCCCGACGTTTAGTGGTGGAGGGTTTTTGGAATGTTTGTTAGTTCGACCAAACCTTGAATATGACTGAACTAGACTTGAAGTTGAAGTAAATTGACCAAATCTAGTGAAATCTGAGTGTGACAAGTAGAATGGTAGAAAAAGAATGCCCTATTGAAAATTTATTTTGACCAAGAGGAGGCAGACAAAAAGCAAGAAATCTAAAACCAGTCCAATGTGGCGCCAATTTCATCACAAACCAAGAGGGTGAAGTCTAGCAGATTTTCTTAATTTTATGGGAACTCATCACACTGATGGATACCCAAACTCTATTCTCTCTCTTAAAAACATTCACCTCTTCAAAATCACTAAAACAAGGCAAAATTATCCACCAAAAGATCATAACATTTGGCTTACAAAATAACATATCTTTGTCCAAAATTCTCATCAATTTCTACTTTTCATGCCATTTATTTGAATCTGCCAAACTAGTTTTTGAAACTATACAACACCCATTAGACATTTCTCTTTGGAATGGTCTAATCTCAGCTTACACCAAGAATCATATGTATAATGAAGCTATTTGTGTCTTTAAGAAGTTGTTGTTCTTCCCTTATCTTAGACCTGATAATTATACTTACCCAAGTGTTTTAAAAGCATTTGGTGGATTAGTAAATGTAAATGAAGGAAAAAAGATTCATACCCAGTTGATTAAATCTGGGTTTGGGTTTGATGTTGTTGTTGGAAGTTCTTTAGTTGGTTTGTATGCAAAATGTAATCAATTTGATTCGGCAACAAAACTGTTCGATGAAATGACTGAAAGAGATGTAGCTTCTTGGAACAATGTTATATCTTGTTATTATCAGAGTGGGAAGTCTGAGAAAGTATTGGAATTGTTTGATGAGATGAAGGTACACGGGTTCGAGCCTGATTCAGTAACGTTTACGACTGTTTTCTCTGCGTGTGCCAGGCTTTTGAATTTAGAAAGAGGTAAGGAAATCCATGAGGATTTCATTCGGAAAGGATTCGAGTTGGATGGGTTTATTAGCTCTGCTCTTGTCGATATGTATGGAAAATGTGGGTGTTTGGAGATGGCTAGAAAGGTTTTCGATCAGATTCCTAAAAAGGGTATTGTCTCTTGGAATTCAATGATCACTGGGTACGGTTTGAGAGGTGACATTGATTCATGTTTGGACCTTTTTCGGAGAATGAACAACGAAAAAGTTATACCCACTTCAACAACAATAAGTAGTTTGCTAATAGCTTGTTCTCGATCAGCTAGACTTACAGTAGGAAAATTCTTACATGGATACATTATAAGAAACGGCATTGATATCGATACCTTCGTTAGTAGTTCACTTATCGATCTTTACTTCAAATGTGGAAATATTAGCATGGCTGAGCAAATTTTCGAAATGACACCAAAGACTAATATAGTCACTTGGAATGTAATGATCTCTGGATATGTTAGTATGGGTTCATACTTCGAGGCTCTTAAACTCTTCAATGATCTAAGTGTTGCTGGTCTGAGACCAGATGCTGTTACTTTCACTAGTATCTTACCAGCTTGTTCACAATTAGCAACTTTAGAACTTGGCGTAGAGATTCATCAAGCGATCATTGAGAATAAGCTCGAAGCTAGTGAGATAGTCATGGCTGCTCTACTAGACATGTATGCAAAATGTGGTGCTGTGAATGAAGCACGTAGAATTTTCGATCAACTACCAGAGAAGGATTTCGTTTCGTGGACATCCATGATCGCTGCATATGGCTCACATGGTCAAGCTTCTAAAGCCTTAGAGATTTTCGGGAAAATGGAGCTCTCAAAGGCGAAACCAGACAGAGTTACTTTTCTTGCAGTTATATCTGCATGCAGTCACGGAGGTTTAGTTGACGAAGGATGTTATTATTTTGATCAAATGAGGGATCAATATGGGATAAAACCGACGATAGAACATTACGCATGTTTAATTGATCTCCTCGGACGGGCTGGAAGATTGCACGAAGCTTATGAAATCCTCTGTAACACTCCGGATATAAAGGCAGATGTTGGATTACTAAGTACACTATTTTCTGCATGTAAAATGCATGGAGATTTAGAGTTAGGAGAGGAAGTTGCTCGATTACTTGTCGAGAAGGAACCCGATGATCCGTCTACTTATATAGTTCTGTCAAATATGTATGCTTCTTTTGGGAAATGGAATGAAGTACGTAAAGTTAGATTAAAGATGAAAGAGCTAGGGTTGAAGAAAAATCCTGGGTGTAGTTGGATTGAGGTTGAAAAGAAGGTTCAACCATTCTTTGTTGAAGATAAATCTCACCCAAATGCAGAGGTAATATATGAATGTCTAGCTGATCTTGTAAGGCACATGGAGGAAGATGAAGAATTCTTGTTCGAGGAGTAGGAACGATCAGAGCTGAAATAACAAAAAGACTTTCATAAACATATACGTCTGAAATAATCTCCAAGCATTTTTACGAGTCAAGAGTTACCTGTAATCGGAGATCAACGACACTAAGTTACAGGTAAATTGAGCAGTCTCACTAAGAAACCATCAAGTGGGTCATAGAACATCAGATAAAAGGAATGCCAAGCAGAAACAATTTGATTACCCAAAAGAATCATGGGTTCTCAAGAAGTATTATTGATGTATTTCAACTCCGCTGAAAGCAGAACTTGTAAAGAGATAAACTTATTCTACATCTGACGAATCGAATGAATTTTTCCATAAAGTTTCAGTAAATTTTGGTTTCTTGCTTGATTTGAGATTCAGATTCTTTTGTCATATGAAGATAAGAAACATATTGTTGCATAGATTTATAAAACCCTGTATATCATTGGTATTGAATTAGTCCTATACTCACATTAAAATTAAGATTGTAATGTGAGGAAAGTAAAACACTTTCAGCAAGTAAGTGAACAGTACCATCTCATGAACACGACCGAAGATATCTCTGCAGTTCTTCATCTCAGCAATATAAGGGCAGCTTTTTCCACTTATTGCAGAGGCTAGTAACATGGAAGAGCTAAGACTTGGAGAATGATTTAATAGCCGGATACCTGGCCCTGCCGCCGTCAGAGTCCGTTGTGGCCCATGTGGGCTCGAAGCCCAAACGGCTAACCTGGTTCGGCTCGAGTAAATTAATGGTCCAATCTGGATTTAGTCTTTGCCCAAACTGTGGTCCGACCCTGAATAGGTGCCCGATCACCTGTTCAACTGCTGAACCATCAATCGGAAAACTAGGTTCCCTCGCCAGAGAGTCCGTATTTGAAGGATTTCTCAAGTAACCCTCAAGTTATGTTAGAGTTATAACAACCCTTTTCTCTTCCTTCTCAAGAGTCGGGGTTGAAACTCAAGACACAGAACGGGATTCGTTCATTTGCTAGTACTCGAGCCTGAGATAGCTTGTGGATCAGGAAGGTTAAATTTGTGACTTAATTTCACTTCCCAAATTACCAGTAATCTCCACAAGAACACTTTCCATCTTTGAAATGGTGAAACCTACTAACATCCCTCACAACTATCTCTCTCCCAACAATCTTCGATATAAACTTAGTAGCGATATGGCAATCAACACACACCCGGAGATTCTTCGTTACTCTAATGGGTGTACCAGAAGGTGTACTTATGATCCCAAAAGCTATTGCCAGTCTCTCGCTATGACTGCATAAAATATATCTCTTTTGCTCCTCTTCAACATCATGATGAACTTCATCGGTATTAGGGACATAACCTTCACGCTCCATTTGCTCCATCATAACGTTTAGAGCTTCGTTTATTCTATCATAATATGGATGGGATGTATCTCCCGCCACAAACGCATGAACTTCATTCTTGACTTCAATCCAACTACAAGCTGGTTTCTTTTTCATCCCCCTACCCCTCATAGCCACTCTTATTTTTGCTGCATCTTTCCATCTCCCAGCCGACGAATATATATTCGACATAAGAATATAAGCACCCATATTGTCTGAATCAATCTCGAATATTTTTTCCGCTATCTTTTCGGCAAGCTCAATGTTCTTGTGGACTCTACACGCAGATAACAATGTTGACCATACACTACCTATCGGTTTTATATGCATTCTAGAGATAAAATCATAGGCTTCCTCCAATCTTCCAGCTCGTCCAAGAAGATCTGCAACTGCAGCGTAGTGCTCCAAACCAGGAGATATTCTGTAATCTACGATCATGCTATTAAAAAGCTTCTGAGCTTCATCAACTAATCCACCATGACTACAAGCAGTTAAAGCGGCTATGAATGCAATATAGTTTGGTCTAACATTCTCCATTTCCATCTTTTGGAACAAAAATAGGGCTTCATTGGCATGTCCATGCAAAGCATACCCCATAATCATGGCTGTCCACGAAACCATATCGGGTTTTTTCATTTTATCGAAAACCCATCGAGCAATTCGAATATTTCCACATTTTGCATACATGTCAACAAGAGAGCTAGTTATAAAAACGTTATCATCAAATCCACTTCGAATTATGTATCCATGAAGTTGTTTCCCATGATGCAAAGTTGTCAAGTGTGCACAAGCCGGCATTATACTTGAAAACGTGACATGTCTAGGTTTAAATTTTTCCAACAACATTTGCCGAAAAAAATTTAATCCCTCATCAAACAGTCCATTTTGTACACAACCCGCAATAATAGAGTTCCACAGGATTGCATCACATTGAGGTGACATATAAAATATTCGACATGAATCTTCTACTCTAGTACATTTCGCATACATATCAATCAAACTACTTGCTATGAAAACATCAGAATCAAATTGATGTCTAATGGTATACCCATGAATCTCTTTTCCTTTAGAAACATCTACATATTCCGCAAATATTGGAAGGACACTCGACAAAGTGAAGGAATCGGGCTTTAAATCGGCTTTTCCCATATCTCTAACCATCATTAAAGCTTCTTCATACATTCCATTTTGTGCATTCCCTGCTATTACAGTATTCCATGACACGATATCCCTATTAGGCATCGACGTGAACACTTTCATTACACTCTCCATATACAAATCATCTTTCTCTCTCCTTCTCAAACTATCATCATTGGTTGAACTCAACCCATCACCAATTTCATCTAACTTAAAATTAGAATCCATACCCACAACTTGATTCTGATCTTTTTCATGAAATCTTGAAGATATAGAATGAGGGTCGGCCTTCATATTGAATTTACTCTTACCATACCCATCAAAAGTTCCTATTTTTCTCTCAGGAATTTTATCAAACACTGAGCTTACAAATCCAGAACAAAATCTCTGATCATCAAAACCAACACAATTACTTTGAAATTTGCAGTACATATTCATAAGAGCATTACCAGTATAAAGTTCAAGATCACCTCCAAGCCGAATAATACATCCATGAATTGACTCACCTAGTTTGAAACCCATTAAAGAAGTACAAGATTTAAGAACAGAAGGGAAAATAGTATGATCTGGGTATTTTCCTAAAGCTCTCATTTTTATGAAAGAGATCAAAGATTGGTAAAATAAACCATTAGAAGTATAACATCTAATGATTGATTTCCAAGCAAGAGTTGGAGGTGAAGTGAATGTGTTAAAGATGAGAAGAGATTCATGTAAAAAACCTAAATGTGAGTAGATAGAAAGGATAGTAGACATGAGAGAGAAAGAAGAATTGGTTTTGAGGATTTGGGCATGGATTTGTTTAACTTGGTATTTTGATTTGAATTTGGAAGGGTTTTGGAGGAGAGATTTTAGAGTTGATGGAGTAGAGCTCATTTTTGGTGTTTACACTCTTCAGTTTATTTGAATGGGATTGGCAGTTAACTACCTTGATGGTATGACCGGCACGAGTCCGGGCCGAATTTCGGCGCGCTGACGTGTCGGGGCCCGAATCTAGAGAGAAAAGTTCTCACTTGACCTACCAAACGTTGACAATGAGCGCACACCTGAGGACTAAAGATGATTTACATTTCTTGCAACAAGAAAAAGATGATGTGCATTTTCTTCCTCCTCCTGGCGAGTTGCAAAAGTAACACTAACAAGTTGATTTTACTCGCTGCATAATGCAAACAAATACCTTACTTTTTAGGTTATTCTTTAATAGTCCGTGCCCGGCATTGAAAATAATAAAATTGAAGCGAGTATCCTTGACAAAGTGATCCCATTTTTGTGTGGTAAAATATACTTCATTTAACACAAAGAAAAGTAAAAGGAAGCTCTAGTTACTTCGAAGATCAAATTTCATTTTGTCTTCATTCTACAATTACAATCATTGCATATACAATTAAGGTGACCCAAATCCATACAAGTAAAACCCTAAAAATTCGAATGTATAGAATACAACAAATCATTCTTGAAATTTGACATGAAAATAAACAAAAGAATCAAATTATATAATTTATAAAAGAATTGCTACTAACTTTTTCAAAGACAAATTTTACAAGGGGATAAGAGTTCAAGCAAGAACAAAGGCTTCTTACAAGCTCCAGAGTCTACTTTTGGACTCTTCAACTTGTTACTTGCAGAACTCAACCCTTTTTTGCCCAAAATTATCATCCTACGACGATCTCGAAGTGTAATTGAGCTTTTGATCGGAGCTCTTTCCCGACCATTTTGGTCCTATAAAGAGACCGACACTCTTTATGGGGACTCACTTTTAGTATCGGATGCTTCTGTTCTGGAGGAAATGCTACCTTCACCATGTTCAGTACTATCTTCAGACTCTTCATCTGTAAAATATTTTTAAGACGTATTTAAACGAATTCACATGGTAAAGGAAGCTGATATATAACCAAGAAATGGAACATATAAGGAGGAAGACAAAAGATGAAATGCACATTCTGTTCATCTTAGTCAAAAAGAAATGGTTAATAATATTAAGAATGCTTTTAAGTTCCTAATATCAAGCAGCAAACATCTGGTTTCAGGCGCCGAGATTATTAACTGATTCTGATTATGTACCGAAGTGCAAGCAAATATCTAAGTAATTCCAATTCATATATGAACATGTGTAATATCATGGCATGCGATGTGAATTTTGAACAAAAAGTGTTATCTTTCTCTTACTATCCCATCTCAGTTTCTATTACATTATTGGAAAATAAATGGCTTCCAAATGCTTGTGATCTTCTAACCGTAATTATCCCACTCTTCTCTATAAGCAAAACCAAAGGTGCAGGCAGTTCCTAGAGTCTAATTAATACATTTATCTTGTATACAATCATCACTGTAAGTCGAGGAAATGGCGGAATGCATATTAGTAGACAAAATAAACAAACGAAAGGGAAGATGCATACCGAAGAGAGATTTGATTGATGGCCTTTTTGTTTTGGTGCTTTTCTTCTTCAATTCAGCTGTGAATGAGAATGGAAAATAAGTCGGTCATAATACATTTTCGCCAGATGAAGAAGTTTAGCAAATAGGTCAATATCGTGCATATAAAGATCACTGTATCAATACAGAGAAAAGGTAACAAAATTGACATTTTACTTATATGAGATGAAACATAGTGATAATATAGTCTCGACTATCACAACATGAAGATAGTCCATACAAGTACGCTTGTCAGTAATCAGCTAGATCATTAAATTTACCAAGTAATCTCTTATAAATGCGTTAAAGAAACCATATCAGCTTACTATTCATGCAGTAATCCTAATGAACCAACGATAGGAAAAAAATAACCACTTGAATAATACTATGATAAAGAAAAGAAATGATAAGAAAGTAACACAACACTGTAAACAACAGCAAAATGAGGGTATAATGACAGTAAACACCAACTAGAATACCATCTGGATACAATGATATTACAAGAATAGAAGCAGTCAGCGAGGTGCCAGAAGAAAGAAATTACCCATGCCAGGCAGTTGATGCTCATTTACGATTTCGAAATTCTTATAGGTATAACCCACAAAATTGATGTCTTTTGATGAAAGCATCTGTAATTAGGAGCGAACAAAAAGTTACAAAGAAAATTATATTAAAATAATTACATAAAGGAAGAGAAAGTTGAAGGGCTCTTTTCATGTTCCATTTCAATAGAAAAACACCTTGGATAAATTATATACTAGTACTAACATGGAACCTTGCACAACCAATACAAAATGATGCAGGAGAATGCTAGGGGTCTACATGGGAAATGAGAGCTACATAGGTAGTAGCCTAGCCAAGTAGGCATTAGGGCACACTGCCCCTTTGTTCTCCAACCAGTTGGATGACAATATTACACTTTAAGGCGCATTAATTTAAAACACTTAATGTTTTCGGCACAACTCAGAAGCCATTGGAAGTAGGACCAATCAAGTCCCATCAGTATCCTAGTTTTGCAAATTGACAGCCATAAAAAGTCTCCAACTTCAAGATATTCAAATAATAACAACAAATACCAAAGATAAATGCAATGATCCATTGATTGAAGGCAAGGCTTATTGGGTAGGAAGTTTCTGAAAAAAAACCCTAAGTACAGGATACATCAATTTTTCACGTTAACAGGATTAATGTTACCTTTCTCCAAGGGCCTGTTTTTGACGAAGTTTGAGTGTGGTTCTCAGCCTGCAGGATCAATCAATAAAAACCGAAGAATACATTAACTTAAGAGGACAGCTTAATAGGTCAATAGAATTTAAGTTAGCACAGAATTAGAAATAAACCTATACCTCTTCAAATTTCTCAAAGTTTTGAGTATCCAACTCATCATTAACCTCTGGAATAAAGGCAGCATCCATCTGATATAGTCGGTCCCATTCCACCCCATTAAACCATGGATGAGCCTGAAAATGGTATGGAATAAACCAGTTGCTTTAATTTGCAATGTTTTTGCTTTAACAAAATAAATAGATTAAAACAGACTAAAATGTACCTTTATCTCAGAAGCTCCTTTTGTTCCGAGCCTCTGGTCGACATTGCACAACAGTTTGCTAATCAAATCTATTGCCTCTGGGGATAACTTCGCCTCTTCTGGAAACTTTAAATGAGATTTCCAGTTCACTATCTGCATAAGGAAAACTGGGTTACAGTTCGGCTCAAATGAAGAATTTGTCAGCCTACCGGTACAAAAAGCATTATTAGATTGAGCCAAGAAATACATAATATGCCCAACATCAGCGAGTAAGTGCGAACAGCTGCACTCTATGTGCAGAAGAAAACTATACGAAACATTAGAAATTGCAAACATTTTCCTTCACTGGGGTCTTTTGTATCTTATGAGGCTCTTTCCTTTTCGAGGGCCTATAGAGCATTTCTAGAAAATGATCACATTCTATTTTTATTTAAATTCTCTTTAATTTTTGTAACTACATTAGAGAACCTATCTTTTGGGATTTGGATTTAGATTGTCATTAAAAAAGCCTCTCATATATTTTAAAAATAGGCTGGCCGAATCCACTAGATGTTAGGTTAATCCCACAATCACATTGGTTGTGGAAGGGGCAGGGATGTGTTAATAAGTGTGGGAGAAGCCTTACCTCTTGAGCTAGCTTTTTTGGGGTGAGAGAGGCCCAAGACCACCCAACACTAGAGACGTTAGAACTTGAGTTTCTTATATTTTTTAATGATTAGAGAGAGACATTAGAATCTAATAAAAAATTTAGCACACATTGTCGTTTGTTATTTCCAACCATCATAAACCTCCATTGCCATTAATTGCCTGGTGGGAAAGAGGAAGAACAAAATGCAATATGAACAAGTCATAAGGTTTTCTGTGCTTTACCTTTCTACATGTTGCCATAGGTTCATCAGAATAAAAAGGTGGATACCCCACAAGCATTTCGTACATGATAGCACCTAGAGACCACCTGTTCAAGTGAAATACGGCATACTAATCATCTACGAACTATTCTAAAATGAAGATTAAGTATGCAATGGTTCAGTTTTTTACCAATCGCATTCCATTCCATATCCCTTCTTGAGCAACACTTCCGGAGCAATGTAATCAGGCGTACCAACAGTAGAATACGCCTGCAGATTTTTCAGTATTAAG